>APFE031393608.1:208105-228761 GCA_000404065.3 Pinus taeda | reverse complement strand
TTTACTATGCCCTTTTAATTCCTTCAAACTAATTTTTGAAACCAAGCTTATGCAAAAATTTAAAAAAACTACACACATTTTTTCACTTTGTAGGAGCTCAATATTGAATCTGATGTATCTCTGTAATTTTGGATCATCTAGTTCTAAAATTACGACCTACAGTAGTCCTCTGCATCCTCTTTCCAATGCCACCTGACTGATCCAAATTGTATTCTTGAGGGAAGAGTTATGCCAAATCGCCCACAGTTACCTGATTATAGACTATTTTAGTAGAGTTAACTTGTACGACGTGCCACGAGTCATTGTTTCGACCTTTGGCTCTAAACACTATATAAAAGAAACTAGAGTCCGTTCTCTTTCTGTACCTTTTTACTAAATTTCAATCCGATGCTCAGATAGAAAGTTATGA
This sequence comes from Pinus taeda, assembly GCA_000404065.3. NCBI lineage: Eukaryota > Viridiplantae > Streptophyta > Pinopsida > Pinales > Pinaceae > Pinus > Pinus taeda. The sequence goes on along the minus strand of APFE031393608.1, from coordinate 228,352 downwards.
CGATTTTCCCTTGGTCACCTGTTTGGAATGTAATTTAGGAGTCTGCAAAAAGACCAACTTCCTCAGATCATATCTCCGCAAATATAGTGCAAAAAGCTCTAACATTTGGACCCGAGCTTCAATGCGACATCCTCTCAAATGGTTTTTTTTTTTTAGCTTCTGAAACATCACAGAAAAAATGTTATAGGGACAATGCCACGATGACCTGTTTGGAGCAATGAAACCCTAGAATCCAAATCTCTGATACCAAATGTTATGAAACCAGCTCAAGAAAAAGATAGAAAAGATAGATCAACGCCTTAAAATTGAGCCTCTTTGAGGGGGAAACCTCCTTTACATTACATAAATGAACAATTCTTGGATGATTCAAATGACAAAACCTCCTTTCTATATATAGGAGTCTAAGGAGTCACAATATAACTCAGCCGACCTAATAATAATAATATAATGCCACAAAAATAACAATAGAGGGATTCTATGCAGCATGGTGATAACAATATGGGGACAATAGGGGCACAACAATATTAATAAGGGGTACAACTATAATAGTAATGGGGTAATCACTAGTATTATAGGGACCCAACAACAAGTATGCCTTGGTCTCAGCTCATGGTCCCAAGGAGGGAGAGATGAGATCAAGGATTTCTTGGTGGCCTTTTTGCAGGTATTTTCCTTTACCAAACTATCAAATCAACCTGAAGCATGAAAAGCTATCTCAATCATCAAAAACGACCTAAGTAACAAAGCAAGATTTTAATCTAAATAGCAGAAATTATTCTAGGAATGTAGCAAAAACACATAAAATTACACAAAGGAGGTACTGGCACTTGGGTTGGGCCCAACCCCAAGAGCTACAACCTCCTAAGAAAGATTAGAGCTAGTGCAAAGCTGGATTCATCTTTATTGTTCAAGAAATAATAGTTACATCCCAAAAACTATCTACAAGAAAAACTCAAAAATGTGCTGATACAGAGCTGCACTAAAGTGCGAAAATAGACTAACAAAATGACTAACCTACTGACTAAAATCTAACTACAATCTGACTAACATCTGACTAACTGAAATGAGGCCCTAAGACTTCTTATTTATACAAATGGGGACCTCCAACAGTCCTCCTAAAATCAAGCAACTCGACTTCCTAGAACTGAAGATAACAACAGTCCTACTTGACTTGCTTGGCTGCCCCTTGTGCTCCAAGTTGTTGATGGATAATTCAAGGTAAGGCTCATAAATGAAGGGGACACCTTCCTACAAATCCTCTCCCTTGTTCTTCCATGAATTTGGTTGCCAAGTGCTCATTAAACCTTTGATTTTGTCTCAAAATTGACCAAAAATCTGCATAAAGCACACATTAGATTTTTTGGCATGATTACTAACCCAATTTACTCTATTAACATAAATATAATAAAAAACATGCAATAAAATAATGATAATGGTGGCTTAAGTCAAATAAGGAGGCTAAATGAGCTCATATAATTACCCATTTCTAGGGCTCATCAAAGGCCACATAGATGGATGCATATTTCCAAATCTAAGTGGAAGATGTGGGCCTTATGGAAGAAAAGCACCTAGAAATGGGAAAGGAGTTGAGTGAGTTAAGGGATAGAGAGTAAATAATGAGAACACAACTGCAAGCATAAAACACTTGGTAAGGGATAAATTGCAAGGGAAGGAGATCCAATTGGCCACAATTGAAAGCCTCTCCATGGAGGAACTTCAATACAGACTGCCATCCAAATCCTATGCACTTTTCCTAAAAGACCAATGGATATAGTTCTAGATTAAGACATTAACACAACATGGTTCCATGCCATTCTAGGACTATAGGTAGTTCATTGAGTTGTGTGAAAATAGTAGCATTGAAGACAAAGCCAAATTAGTTGAATTCTACCTGCACAACCTCATCTTAACTGAAATGAAGTTGTGGGATCCTAATGAAAATTTAGGAGAGTTGTAGTTGATGGCCCTTTCATCTTGGATGAGACATAAGGAGGTTAGGGATGAGGAGGTGAAGAGAGTATTTGTAAAGAAGAAAAATAACCCTTCTACATCAGGGCAAAGAATAGAAGTTCCATTGCTGTAATCAATATTCACATTATCATTTTCAATGATGCTAAGATTGAACCTAGATAAATTTCCACCCAAGAACAAGTCATCTCCCACTTTTAGGACACTCTCGGGATGTTAGGGACAAAAAGCCAACAAGCATGTCATAGAAGATAGAATTCCATGCCACACAGTCTCTAGATCAGGGAGTATCACTCTTTTGAGATATTGAGGAATGCATTGGATAGAACACCTATGTACAAGAAGGCCATGCACAGATTAAAGATCAATTGGATTGGACTTAAGATCAATCCACATTTTCTGTAGGGTTTATAGGAAGGAAGGAAGGAAGAAGAGGAAAGGAATAAGTGGGAATACATAGAGAAAAATGTAGGCTTCTATCCTCAGGAAGACACCATCTACAAAATCTTGGGATGTCAGAGAGGCCACTAGGGCCATGAAGGACATGAACATAGATGACTAGATTTATTAGAGGATGAGAAACATTTTCAGTAGGGAGGTGATGATGAGGCTCATAATAGGTATATTATATGGGTCACAATGCCATCCTCCAACTTATTAAATTATCCTTTTTCTCACATTTATCTACAAACTTTGTTATATTATGGTTAGTGTGAGGAGTAAAGATGTGTTACTATATCATGTGGCCTAACGTGTGTCAAATGCAGAAATTGGAGCAATTTTGAGTGCTGGAACTTGGAGTAGACAAGAAAAAGAGATTCTAGGAGGTGGCCCACATCCTTAACTACTCCAATTAGTCAAAGATCCCCCACTCTATCTCATCAACTTAGTGTCATTCACAACTAAGCTAGTGAAAGTCAAGGAAGAGTTAGATTAACCTATTCTCGAGTTAGGGAGTCAAATATCCCTATTTTCTAGGGAGTTGTTGGTAGCTCCACTTTTTTATAAATAAACAAGATAAGGGACTCATTAGGATTTGAAGTTTTAATGTAGCCAAGAGGCCATTAAGTTGAAGCACAATTTACTATTATTTTTATGATGTATTTGACACTTTTTGAATGATAATGAGAAGTTATGTTTTGATCCAACACTAAGTTGACTCAGAGGGTTGAAGCTCTTGGGTTAGCACCCAACCCTAGTAGTAGAATTTTCTCTCTTATATCTCTATTCTTAGTCTAGAATGTTGATTAATTTCTGAAGTTTATTCATGTTTCTTCTAAGCTTATAAGATTGATTAAGTTGTTGCTTATTTATGTTTCCATTAGCTTAGAGGGTAGATTAATTGTTGCAGTTCAGTAGAGCAAAATCCATAATAATCTTGTGACAATGACCCCTATCTCATCTCCCTCATGGGATCATGATTAGAGGACCCCACTCTCACAACCCAAAAATAGAGTTTGATTTCTTGTTCATTGCATAGATCAAGTTTTACCATTAGTTATATAGTTGTTTATGATTTCTTGGAAATATTTACATTTTTTATTTTTCTTCTCATGATTGTTGTAGCATAGAAGGTAGTCCATCACATAGATCAAGTTCTTATCAGTAGTTAGATAAGATTTTCCAAATTCAATTAATCTTTTCCACATTTACATGTAATAATTTGCAAATGAAAAGAGAAATAGGTGCAGGTGTTATTGCAGGGTTGTTGATCTGTAGGAAATGAATCCTTTCACCAACTCCATTTAGGTATTCTCCACATTCTTTTGATGCATGCCAACCCATGGTCTAGATATCTATTGTTTTGGTCACCATTAGCAAGCCATCTTTGCCCAAATCTTGCCTTCTTGAAGTATCAGGCTTGGCTAAGGGTGATGATCACCTTCCCCTCACTTTCCACAACTTTCATACACCCTTCCAACACTTCATCTTACCATCCTTACCCTCCAAAACCTCTCAGCCAACTTCCTGTAACATTTCATAACATCGTGTATCAGTACAAGAATCTTGTAGCAACATATTGTAGCTCACTTGTAGTATCTTTTTTTGACTTTGTTTTGACTTGCAATGGTAGCCTAGCCTATTTTAGGAGTAGTTTAACCCCTCAACTTGGACTCCATGACTAGAAGTTCCATCTAGATCAATTCTTGCACTCCTTTTCCTCCCTGCAAGATCAGATAGCATTGGTTTTTTCATTTTTGAATTTAGCAGTTAGAACTTTATTTACTTTGCAAGTGTGAATTAGATAGTCAATGCATGAATTCTTGAATTATGAAATGGTAGAATAAAATTTTGTTTTTAAGAAACCTCGATTGATAAATGATTGAGTGAAAGTTAGCATAGTTTCCTTTCTACAAATTAGAATAAGATTTGTGTCATTTCATAGCATTTACAAGTTGGCAACTTTCATTTCTTGAGTTAAAAAGCATTTAATTTCTCTGCACTAGGACTAGCCTTTACATTCTGCTTTCAGTAGTTATACTCCTTTCAATTTAGTATAAGAATGGTCTTGAACCTTAATGATCAAGTGACCCAGTTGAGGGTAGCACAAGTAGAATGATGCATCTACTATTTATATAGCATTTCCACCTCGAAGTTTGTATGAAACCCTGAGTTGATAAAGTAAAGTTGAAGAGATCTAGAAGTTGTAGCACGCTTGGTACAATACCAGGGCTGACCAATAAGCACTAAAATAATCGAAATAGTTCAACTAATTTAGTATAGTTGAAAGTAAACATGAATTAAAAACATTCACAAAATAATCTTACAAATATTCATAATCCATGCATGAAGATGTGCTAGGCATTAGATTTCATATATTAAGTAAATGCTCTCAGAGACATGTATACAATGAACACCACTAGATCCAATAGTGGAGTGTTGGAGCCACTACTTTCTCCCCAAAACAAATATCTTGTCTCTCTAATTACTTGCTGGAGGAGCCAAGTTGAAAAGTATTTTTCTCATATAATGGTGTTGTATATATAATAAATGGGGTGATGCTTCACCTCCCTTGTGACTCTTTGACTATCCTCATGATTGTTTTAATTCTTATGACTTTTTGACTTTACATGAATATTCGTATTCTATATGTGTCCTTTGGACTTCCACTTGAAAACACATTTTCGAATAAGAAATTACATAATCCACAATAATGATGTGACATATGACAACCCATGACATGACATGACATGACACTGATGACATGGAATGTTTGATCACATGGAAATTTCAAGCCACTTTTTCTACTCCTTTTTGTATATCTTCTTGATAATGCTCTTCAATAAACCTCCATATGGCTTAGAGGTAAGGAGTTTTCAATGATATCAAGTCTTGAAATAAGGTCACAAACTAGTGTCCCTTTACTTTCTATTGATTGATAAGCTTGCATAATAAGCTACAAAGATTTCTTCCAACATGTTTCCCTTCTCCATATCCTTCTTCATCATCCTGTCATTGTATGATAGAGTACCCACATATGCAATTCACTCATCACATGATGACATCAGTTTGATAAACCCCTAGTCTAAGATGGTGCATGTTGATCCATCGACTAAGCCAAAACCAGGTTGCAGGTTGAGGGAGAGGCTCATTGAATCCGTAATTGTCGAACTCAAGAAGTCAAGGGTGAATATTTAGCCTTAAGACTACATAAGGCATAGTTTAGGCTGGACTAGGTAGGTAGATTGCACAGTTTTTGGACTTAGTGAGTTGGGCTGAGGGGTTTTGCATTGTTTTAGCCAATTGCACAACTTGGAGGCATAACAGACCTGGTGATTTCACAATTGTGAAAATCAGGAGTTCAAGGGTTGAGCTTGATCTCCAAGACTACGTAATGCACAGTTGAGGCCAGGATGGAGGGATGGATTGCACAATTCTAGTGGCTAAGGTCTGGGCTTGAGCACTAGAATTACGCAGTGCATGGTCCTGCGAGGCAGGAAATGTGCATTTCACATGGTGAAGGGGTAGTTTGTAGCTTGAGGGAAGGAACTGCACAATGCACAATTGAGGAGGGCGGATGAGGCTAAGTCGCTGGGAAATTTCCAGAATTTGGCTAACTGTGGGATTAGTGAACTAATGTGATTATTGATATGTCTTGACTATGATCACAAACTTAGAAAACTTGACGAAACAACAACATATATCATCCATGACACATGAACCACACATTTCCCTCAGTGCAACAACTTCACGACAACTTTCGATAAGTGTGACACCAAAGATACACTTTGCGATGACCGTGATGACACCTATGTGACAATGCTTAAAAAATTGAAAATGAGTACGACATATGTTTACATGGCTAGATCAACTAATTTACATAATATTAACCTCTTGAAACCACCAAAACAAGGTTATATACATTGTGCGACCCTTGACAAGAAAAAATACGACATTTTGCTTTTCTTGAAAAAGGGACCAAAATGCTTAAAGAAAACACATGGAATGGATTTCAATGTATGTGACGACAATATACAAGACTATAGTAGGCTCCGAGATTTGGTGCAGGAAATTTTTTTAGATGGTGTTGTAGCAGCGACAACAGAAGGAAAATAAATAATTGTTGACTTTTTTTAATTATTTAAATTCTTCTTCTCAGGAAGTTCAACATGGTCACTTTGATCCAATTTATTTTTGTTGGCCCATTTAACACTTCAGTTTAATTTTTTACTCATTGTGTCTTTAGGGAAGATCTCAATTTCATCACATATAAATTTTTATCATTATCTAAACCTATTTTTCTTTCTAATTTTTTTGATCTTTTTGGCTGAGTGTCTCTTATCTAATAACAATGGAACTTGTAGAACCATTGGAAGCAACATAAAAAATTCACTCTTTATTAATTATAGTGCTGCGAAAATCATACTCATTAGTGGGAGCTCTAATTTTGAGAGAGCCTTAGAGCACCTACCATCGTTGACTCAACTAATGGATGTTGTTGTATTTACACTTAATTGCAGTGTGTACTGGATATGATTTTAATTACACCCACTAGTAATTAAAAAGTATATTAATTCCTTGAAAATTATCTTTACTTGTTGAATATGTCTTGGATGGCTTAGTCTGGGTTAGCACAAGCATCATGTGAAAGTATTCAAACTTTAAATGTTGTTGTATCCCGGCTTTGATGATGAAAGACACTGAATTGATTCATAGTCTTATCCCACCTGTAAGTGATGGTTAAATATTACTAAATATGACTATTCGAATAGGAATACATCCTTTGTAGCCATAGTGAAAGATTGGCCATTGATTTTTGTCTCATCAAAATAAGCCCTGATACACCTATTCATGTTACCAATAACCTCTAGATATGCGGTGATTGTGAGTGAGTGCTACCAAGTCCATATCCAAGATTGTTAGGAGAAAAATTATTGTGAAGGATGAAAACCATTTCCATAATTTTGAATATGTATCATATTCGTGTGGAGATTATTGGTAGCACCAACTATAATAAATATGAAAATTGGTTACAAACTTATTCATTGTACTTGGTTAGAACCAACAACAAAGTTGTAGGTGTCGTTACTGTTCTAAATCTAATGAAATCTTTGAGATATTAGGTGCTATTGTTTCATGATACAAATAGTGATGGTCTACATACCGATATACTAGAACTATTTGACATTTGATGGTTAAATATGACTTGGATGGCTTAGTTCAAGTTAGCACAAGCATCTTTTGAAAGTCTTTAAACTTTGTTGTTTTATCTTGGATTTAATACTCTTAGCCCACTTGGAATTGAGTTGTTTTACCTAAACAAACAAACATAATTAATGAGCAATAAAATTTATTATTGAATCCAAAAACCAAGCGAGCATGTAGGGGTGTGCCTAAAATAAAATACGAAATAAAAAATATTGATGTCTCATGCTCATATTCTCAAGTAATATGTAAAAGGTTTGTTGATCACCATTGTTATGTATGAATTGCCTTTATATATTTTTCCATATTCATGCCTTTGAAAAATCCAAATAGTAGAAGCATTGCAACATCAATATCATGACTACGGTAAACTTAGAATTGTTATGATAAAGTGTCAATATCAAGAATTTATGCTAAACAAAAAAAAACACTTAACTACCTCAATGCATTTGAGGATGGCCAATTGTGTGAGTATAATAATGATTAAAATCATACTTTGAAGGCACCATACAACAATTAATTTCATAAAATTTCATTATTATATTGCTTCTTTAATCTTTTTGTTATAATCCTTGATCTCCTTTGTATGGTTAGAAGATATTCTTAATTTGATCTAAAGAAATTTATATTCATGTTGCATATAACCCTGATAAATTTGCAATGAAAATTGAGAGTATGCTAGAGAGATATATGTTTATATTAAAGAAAATAAATTTCTCATATTTCACATTGATAAGTGGCTATCGATATATACACAAACAAAACCAATATTTAGTCCATTCTTCATCCACCCATGTCTCTTATTCTCTTTGAACTAATAATTTATGTTCAATGTCTTTTGACAACATATCTTTATTTTCATCATTTTGTGATGATTTCATCCTTTGGTAGGAGAATGAATATTCATTTTTACCTAGAATTAAATTTTCATTATGACCTACCATGTGCTTACAACATGGAGACAAATTGGAGACACACCAAGAAGGGTCACCATGTATATATTTGAATATAATTCTTACATTTAAATTTGACCATTTATCATTGTCCATGTTCTTGCTTCTTGCTTCTTAAAAATTGGCTTGAGGGGTGTGATTGAACCTCCTATTTACTTCCAACTACAAACATCCACATATCTTGTCTTCAATATGGGTACCACTTCTCTTCAATATGGGAACCACTATAGAAGGAGGAGTGCCACTATACAAGGATTAGTTTCTAAAATTTACTTGTAAATGCAAATTTGATCTAAATGGATTCTAGATATTTCACTACGCTTTCATATCTTGAGCTAGAATTTACTTGTACTCATTTTCTTATATGTTTGCTTGAATATGCTATTTTTTTGTATATGAGGATGTTTTAACACATTTGTATCCAATCTCCAGGGTTTAATTCTAGTGCTTGATTCAAACAATGGTGATTGTTGTCTTTAGTGGAGATAATGGAATGCATTTCCTAGCCAAAAAATAAATTTGTATTCAAAACTAGATCACCATCCCCACTCCTTACATTATAATTTATTTCTTAATATTGTTGTACCATATTGCTTGTACCAATACTAATATGATTTTTTATATTGTTGTACCATCTAGATTTTACCAATACTACTATGAATTTTTATATTTGTATGTAGACATCATATGCTTTTATGTTTTTTTATATTTGTATGCAGGTAACAACATAATGTCTTGCACCTAAAAATCATATGGTATTTTTATATTTGTATGCATGCAACTCACAGGCAACATATGCTTTTATGATTAACCCATTATGTATCTTGGCTAGGGTGTATTAATTTGGGTGCAAGGTACCATTATGTGTCTTGGGCATGAGGTGCCATTATTTTCTAGTTTGGTCCCAAGGTACCATTATATATGATGAGCATCACGAGTTGCCATTTTTGAAAGAATGGATTGCTGAACAATTTTAAATACATATAAATGTTTTTGGACATGCACTAACTTTGTTTATGCTTTATTTTATGAATAATATTGTATTATATTCAAGATTCACTTTATTTGATGTTGATGAATTGAACCAATAGTCAACAAACGTAGATATTTAAAAGGTTGATGCATTGGACATGTTTGGAGGAATCTTTTCTTTATAAAGGAATAAATCTTTCATCAAATAGAATTTTGTATCTATTCTAATTTAACATAATTACCATCTTGCAATCAAAAATTTGAAATGTTTCTTTATATGTAGCTACATTCTCCTTGGAATCATTGAATAAAATTGACAATGGAAAGCCAAATATAAAATAGTAAGTATTCTTGTTTTGTATTAGGGCATAGGTTAATTAACCAACCAACCTTTAAATTCATTGATCATATGGAACATCACTCGATTGCTCCAACAAACTATCTCATCTCCAAAGAGAGTTTGATAATGATAACTAGTCAAATGCTATGTTGGGGGCAGGGGGGGGGAAGGTTCTATATTTTAATCAAATTGTACATTGGATATTTTTGTATTGAAAATGATAATTAATAAGTCAAACACAAAATTATTGGAAAAAATGACTTTTTTGTTTGTTTGTTCATGCTATAACATGCTTAAATCCATTTGAATTTTTGAAAAAGGTAGCATTAATGACATTTGAATTAGTTAGAACTAAGTTTGAATGGTAAATAAGAGTTATATTATAAATATGTTTCCTTAACTACATTAGCCAATTTTATAGCGAAGCCATATAGTTCTAGTGACAAGGTTGGAATTTTCTAATAGTTCGTTAGAAAACATAACAATACAACATAACATAATAAAGCATAGTTCATATAAGAATTATAACATAACAATAAAAATACAACAATATAACAAGAAATATGATCTAATAAAGCTTAATTAACCACCCACCCACACACATACATATATAATCAAATTGATACATATATAAAGAAAAAATTAAAAAATGTACAAGTCTTTGTTTCCTTAAATTCAAGACAACATAATACATAGTCTACAATTTTTTAGTACAATAGGGTAACTATCTAGGAAAAATAATTATATTTAATATAATTTCATGTGTTCCATTCACATGAAATGTGTTAGTGACAAATTTTTAAGAATGGTATAATGATATTTTATTGATAATTTCCATTGTCGTAGCTGTTTTCTACTCTTCACTTAATTCAACTATAACCAAACTGTTGTGACCAAATGACTATATTGGGCACATATAACATTTTGCTAGTAGTCTTAAAAAATAGTGTGGTCTTTACATTTCTTTACTTCTTCAAATAAATGTCCTAAAAACACTACTGCACCAACTAGATATGTATAATTTGAAGGAGATTTATACTCTCATAATAATGTGTTTTTCGACTTAGTGCATCACAATAAATAATAATGCACTTTCTTTGGATTATCTTCTGGTGCAATGACAAAAAATACATCACATTTTCTAACAACATTAGAAAGATGATCAAAATCCTTGTCAATCACAACCACTTCATTGTCCATCTCCTCGTCAGTAAACCTTAGAAGTGGGGGAAATGGTGTTAGTTCTTAGTGTAGCCATGTTTTGACATATTTATTATTGTGATTTACAGACTCAATGGTGGATTCCATGTGATCAATACATGCAGGACAGAAGCAAGAGTACTTTTGTTTCTGAACTGAGAATATATTTTTAATTTTCTCACTTCTAATGGAGTGAAAACCTCTTGATCCATGGATTTGTAGACAATTATATGGCACCGATTTATTAACTTTATCCATCAAAATATTCCAAAAGTACCTACTTGACAAAGAAATCGATATAAGTGAAATTTAGTTGATTTACAAATAATCATTTGATAGAAAAAACATGCACACACATGTGCATATCGATATATATATATTATTATATATAATATATATAACACACACACACAACCACACACACACAAACACCTATGCACATGATCCATCCTGGATTCCATACATGGATTAAATTTTGTTTGCACCAGTTAACAAAATCATTTGAATCTACAAGTTAGGAAGCCTCTCGATTCAATTGATGTCTCCTAAGTGCACATTTTATGGATGCCCCAACACCTTCATGCTCTCCTTTGCCATGCTTTGTCTTAAAGAAATTCCATATATGATGAATGCCAGTTTTGTTATGAAGGAAAGACAACTAGAGGAATGATCATGATGATTTAAATTGACTAGCACAACCATCTGACCATATCCAATCTTCTGTAAAAGTGATATGTCATTCCAATAAGTCCTTATAAAGAACATACAAAAATGATGAAAAAAACATGTATCATGTGTATAATCATCACTAATGTAGAAATGGAACTCTTTAATCACTTCATGATCATTTTCATTACTATCAAAACCATCGATACCAATCTCTGCATACCTATACAAAATTTGTACAAGTATAGAGATATGGTTTGAATGATGATATTCACTTTGTATTTCCATTTGTGGAGAGAACATGTAATTCTCAACAAAATCAATAATCGTAATATTGTTCCCTTTGGGAACACATCGCATGATTGTTTGAACTGTAATTCCTGCCATTTTTATATATTAAAGTGATTAATATATTTATATATTTTCTCCCTAAACTTCTCCATAAAATATGTCATAGAAATGTTGTCTTCAATTAAATTAACCTTTCTTGATTTTAACGTTGAATCTACAACAACAATGTACATAATATATCCATATCTTCTCCACTTCACAATGACATTTGACAATTGTAATAATTCAGATCAATGGGATACTTAGAATCAAAGAGTTCCAAATGATAACATTCTTTGCATTTTCTTCCGCCAACACATTCTTTCTTATAAAATAATTGGTCATTTTGTTGATGAAATAATATGTTAGATAAAAATTCACGAACACTTGAAGGAGGGAGATCATTGGACCAATATTCTATGACAAATTTTAGAAATTCCTCATAATATAATTGGAATTCTACATGGTATCGCCAATTGCATGTGTAACAAATTGTCACAAGCTTGACATACCATGGTTTAAGCTTCACAAATGTGCTAAGGGAAATATTCACATCAATGTTACTGTCCATAAAATTAAAAAATAACTCAACTCTACTGACCTTTGTTATATGTTTGTCATGATTTTCATAATTCCCTCTAGATATTAGATGTCATACAACATCCTTTTCATTTTGTAACACATTTAAATTAAAATTCCAAAACTCTTTCACCCTATCTCTCACATTATCTGGAAGCCTATCTTGATAGGATTTCCTATAGATATTAGCCCAACATGCAAGCTCATCATTCTCATCTACTTGAATCTAAATTTTTTATGCCTCCATAGACTTTTTCTTGATGTTTTTCATATTCTTGTTGCTATTGACATCAAATGGTGTGATGCAGTTCCTTTTCTAACAATACCTATGAACAATGCTCTATGAGAAATTTTTCCATCTTGAGATCGATTTTTTGCAAGTGTGTCAATGGCTGATGTCATATTTTTTTATACCAATTGATTTACCCGTACCTCCTTGCAATCTCTAATGCCTGGTAATTGAATTACATCTCTTAGATATTTGTGTTTGAAATTTTTATGTAACATTTGACCTTGTGATATGATAGATTTACCTTCAAAAAATAGTTTGATAACCTCATTTACTTTATTTTGAATTATCTTTTCATGCATTGATGGCCCAATTTCTTCCATTTTAGTTAGATCCATATTCTCTTGAAAATTATCATCAAAGACAATGTTCTTGTAAGCTCCAATTAATTTCCATGTTTTTCTAGATGTGGTAGGATCTTGTTGCAGGCTAGATGTTGTCCCTACATAAAAAATATATATAAACAAAATTATAATTTGTACTTGAAAAAGGTACATTGAACATTATTAAAAATATTATAATGATGACTTTGAAATATAATTTAATCTAAATATACAATTTATTCAAATTTAAAACAATAATTGACTCACCAATACTATCGATATTATCGTTGACAAGTTCCCCGACATCTCTCATTTCCTCATCATTTCCATGTAAATCCACATCTATTTAAAACTCTTTATTTTCTACCTCCACATCTCCTTTAGGATCTCTATTTTGTACCCCCACATCTTCTTCAAGCTCTCTATTTGGTACCTCTACATCTCCTTCAACCTCTCCATTTGGTACCTCGACATTTCTTTCGGCCTCTGCATTTTCCCTTAGTTCTCTCCCTTTTGTTTGTAGTTTCTCACTTTTTTTTTCCTTATTATCAGTTCTAATGCGATTGTACTTTCATTTACAACTCCATTGGTTTCCCATGTTAAAAAATTTAGAAATCTAATTAAAAACAACACAAGTGGGTTTAAGATTTGAATGCTACAAATGATTCTTGAGACAAATTCATATATCTCAAAGAAAAGTTATAATATATGTTACAATCAAATTTCACAAATTGCAAAATCTATTTTTCCTCATATCTCTCCTTAAAAAATGGTGATTCGTGATTTAATCTAAAATAAATTTCAATATATCATCTTTCAAAATATAATTTTCCATAAAGGAAAAAATAATAATTATTTTCCATAGCAAAAAATAATAATATTCATTTTTCATAGAAAAACATTAAAATAAGGCTCCTTCTCCCCCCTAAAAAGATTATTTTCCCATAGAAAAATTAATATTTGTTTTCCATAACAAAAAATAAAAATACTCTATTTTCATAGAAAAACAATAACATAAGGCCTCTTCTTCCAATTTTATTTATTTATTTATATCTCTTTTTTCCACATATAAAAAACGTAATGTTTACAGTACCTTCAACATTTTTTTTCCACAAAAGAACTGTGTTTCGCACTTCGCATTTTCACAATTTTGTCTTCAATGAAAACTTTTAGCCTAGAATTTCTACAACTCTCAGACGAAGGTTTATAAAACTCTCGACCAAGAGTATTGGAAGGGAAATATTCATTGCCCAAACTCTCGCCTGAGAATATGGGTAAGGAAATATTATTTGTGCAAACTCTTGACTAAGAGTGTTTAATTTTCTCGAAAGAGAGATTTTGCAGTGTTAACTTGATGTGGTTAACGCAAACCAGAGTTGCAAAAAACTCTCATTTGAGAGTTTTCCATTTCTCGGCTGATATCTTTTTGTAACTCTCAGCTAAAAGATTTTTTGAACCAAAGGTTTTCGATCAACAAAAAATATGAAGAATTTGGTAATTTTCAGGAAGTGGCTACTTCATTGGAATCAAATTCTTGCCAAATGATATAATGCCTTTGGTACCATTGGATTAAAATTTTAATATGGTATCGAATGGTATAATTTTTATTCATTTTCATGAAGAAATGATATTTATTAATAATGTTATACTAAACTATGTCACTGCAGATTTCGATACTTCTGAAAATTACTTGAAATGAAAAATTAATACCTTCAAAATCAAAACAACAAATCATTTGAAAATGCACTTGATAATTCCTCTCTATGTCCTATTCAAAACAATATTTTCAGATGACTTATTGATGATCACATCAAAATGAAAATTGATGGGTCACCGAAAGTGTTGAAAAATCACCATTTTTTTGTCTTACTCTATTTCATTAAATTATTAAACATAGTCATTGAGTCTGAAAATTCCCCAAAAATAGTGCATGTTTGAGTGCAATATATTTATAGTGTGATCATTAAGTCACTCATTTTCCTAAAATTTTCAAGTATACACATTCAATATCCACCAAATTTCTTCAGCTATATGTCCATAAATGTTTAAAAAAAAATATGAGTATAGAGGCAAGACAATTCTCTACAAATATTTTTTTAGCAGCAAATCAAAGTTCTTAAAGAAAATATGAGTGTCTAGTAGTTTAAGTTGAAAAAACATTAAAAAAATCACAATTTTAGTATTTCAAAAACAAGCTAAAAGTGTTTCCCAATTTCACATTTCAACCCAATGATGTTGTGCATTATTGATGTGTTGGAAAATATAAAAACTGAGGGGGGGGGGGTGTGAATTAGTATTATCAAATCAATATTAACTTTTCATCCATATCAGATTCTTATATGCTACTTCAGTTAGGCAACCACATGTATATGCAACTGTGTGTAAAGCAACAAGCGCATATCCAATAATACATGATTACAATGTTGATCATAATGATGACAGATAATAGCCATAGATGAACATGTAACAGGACTGTAAAAACAAAAGATTCACACACTAAACCACACATGAACACTATGTACCTAAGGGTGAAAAACCCACTTCCAATGCCCTTCTTCTTTACAATATCGTACGTGTAGTCTTTATACCAGTAATACGCTTTACCTGAAACAACCTTCCCTTGTTCCCGCTTCTCCTGCAACCCCTTAGCTCAACGCGATCCTTTTACTAGTACGTAGGTGCCGACCTACTGAATGCTCCAACCTTCACTTGTTTTCCAGCTGCTACTGGAAGGGAGCTACCACCCCCTTTGCTCTTGTACTAGCTGATGTACTAGTACGTAGGTGCCGACCTACAGAAGGCTACAACCTTCTCTTTCTTCCTCTAGGTACCACGTTTCATAAATTTTTAGACTGGATACTCATGGAACACAACATCATAGTTTGAAGGCCACGTTTCATCTAATTTTCATACTGGACCCATCAATATCATTGAATCACAAAATCAATCACCACTTGCATCATCAATCTCTAAATCACTAAAACCCTGTCAACAAAATGTAGCCACCAGAACACAGAACAGAACAAAGAACTCTGCAACAATATTCAGAACCAACTATATCATCAGAAATCATGCATCAGAGTGCATACGCTACTTGGAAGAGCCGAACCAGCATGTATACGCAACTTAACCAAAACGAACCAATGTATATGTCATAAAATACTTACTTATAACTTTTTCGCACTTCCTGACTTCAGACATACCCAGATCATTACATATACAAGGATAATATGTGTGTTAGCAACTAGATTTGGTCCACATATCACATAAAGATAAGTCATTATGATCGTGATCCATTATTAGATCTCATCCATCAATACCGAAGCTAAATACAATCAACCAAACTGAATATGCAGAATACTGACACGAGTAAATAGTCATCAGAACTCATCAACAACTAGAACCACCTGTAACTTCAAACATCATAGCTTATATGGTATACACTACTTAGATGTATCTAACCTGCATATGTACGCGCTTCTATCATAGTCAACCAACGTATTCATCTATAAATATTCATTCATGAGTTGCAGCTATTTCAAACTTAAGTTATACCCAGATCAAAACATTATATGCGTTAGTATACAAATCTAGAATAAACATGATCAACCCGTATAGAGATGATTCATTCCAAGCCATTAGATCCCAATCTATTCTTAGATCTTATTCTCCATCAACCGCTGAGATTCCTTCTTAGCTCAGATCAAGCAAAGCATCATGAACCCATAACCTGCATACTAGATCTCATAGTTCATCTGATATTCAAGACTTTCTCAATACCCTTTCCTAATGATCTTCTTCTCCTTTTATAGTCTTAGGCCTTACTCAATACCATGGTCCAAAACCATTTAGAACCAATACTAGGGACCCATTACCTGGGTTCAACACTTTGGACGCAATACCAAGGTCCAAAACCATAGGTCTAAATACCACAGACCCAAAAATAAGCTTTCCCACATGTACACGCTTTTCCATGCATGAAAGTGCGTGCATACGCATACGCGATTTTTGATCAGCAATCCCGCGTGTATACGCGCCTTTGTATGTAGTGAACCTGCGTGTATAACATGCGTGTATACACTACATGGTATATAGTGAACCTACATATATACGCGACTTGGTATATAGTGAACCTGCGTGTGTACAGGACTTGGTATATAGTGAACCTACGTATATACTCTTCTTTCTTCATTCTTTGTAGTCTGATCATCAATTCTTTGCTACTAACCTGCTGCACTATAATCTGCCATCTTGCCATCAAGGACAACACTTGTATCATAATGACAACAAAATCGTGTTGTTAATTATTTAAGGTTTAAATGTTATGATTAAAATATTAAAAAAACAACCCAACACTGATTCAACCCCCCTCTCAATATTATTGAATTTTCCAAAAAATGGTATTAGAGTGAATTCCTTCAATTGCAACCTAATAGCTAGAAGGTAGATCTCAAGAATCGAGATAGGAAATTTAAGGAAGCACATTTCTAAAAAATTAAAGGAAGTCTTTAGTATTGTAATAGTTTCAGAACATATTACCACTAATCAAGAAAATCAAGTTGGTATAACTCCTTAGTTCGATGAATCAAAATATGAAATATAGGAATCCAGAATGGAAGTTTGTTTGATTGTTGTTGGATATGATGTATGGCAGTTATTTATTTATGGAGACACATTTACCATTGAATCAATAAGGTTCAATACAAAAGCAATGAATTTCATTCTGAGAACTCTTTTAGTTTTTGTGAAATCCAAAGTGGATCAATGCTCATCAACCAAATGGATTTTGAAGAAGCTTCATAATATCTACTCAAATAAGAGTTCGTGTCAAGATGAAGATAATGATGAACGTGATGAAAATAAATTAGGTACTTAGGGAAAAGAATCTAACGTCTATGAAGAAGAGTAATTTGTAGTGGACACGAAGAGAAAATTGATGAATGCATTAAGTGATCTAAATAAATCAAGGAATCGAAATCAAATACTCAAAGAAGAAGTTTCCCTCCTAAAAATTTAGGTAGAAAAAGAGAAGAAATATTGAAAATTCAGGCTCATGAATATGAGGCAAAAGTTGTTAAAAAGCAAAAGGAACTTGACGTTGCTTTAGTTGAAATAAACAAGCTCAAGGAATAGCAAGAGAACTTTCCAGTTGTTAAAAGAAAGAATCATGTTATTAATGAAAAGGATTAAGAAAATGCTCGCTTGAAGATGACGGGAAAAGAAGCGGATCAATCTCTGTGCATCAAAGGCACTAGTTTGAAATCCTCATATAATAAGTTCGAAGAGAACCTTGTTAGAAAAATCCTTCAAAGGCCAAATCGAAGTGAATGAAAAAACAAGATTGGAAGTGTTGTTGATCTAAGAAGTAATGTTGAAGTAATCAAGGATAAGAATCATCAAAGAGTTCAACCTCCTCTAAGAAATAATGTCCTTAGAAGATTATCAAGCCAAGCCATCTCATCCAAGTACCATAATATGTTTAATGGTTTTTGTTTTTCATGTACTAACTTTCGACATAAAGATAGGGATTGCAAATATTACAACAACGATGATTATCAAGGATATTATCAAAAACCTAGAAGCAAGTTTGTAGGAACACAAGGCAGATATCCAAACGACTTCTTCAACAAAAACTATATGCCAATTTCTCCATCATCGAAGTTCAACATTGAATGCTTCAAATTACGCAACTATGGATGCGTAGCTCGTGATTGTAGATATATGATGGAATCTTACATGAAGAAGAACTCTAATATCAGGTACAAGAAGGTTTGGAGAAGAAAACAAAAGTAAGAAGATCAGGTGAATGAAGAAATCCTAGTGGTCATGCTCTCAATATTTTTAATTCACCAAACCATAGTGAATCAACAGGTACAATGGAATATGTCAAAGTTTAAGATTATACTACAGTAGAGTAGGTGTAGAGCCTCTAACTTACACCTCATCATCCACTATTACCTACTATTTTTCATCACTTACCTCTCTCTTTTGCCTCATTTTCAATGTAAAACCACCCAGATCATTACATTAGATGTCATTAAGCATGATCAAGTGAGCTTTGCTAAAGTGTGACTATTTGGTTTAGATTTGACATATTTACAGGCATTCCGCAGCCATCTGATGATCCCGTAGCCTTTTTGTTAATCTCAAGGTTCCACGTGTCATTTTTCCAAATGAGCCACATGGGCACTTAGGAATCAAGGTGCTCGAGGTTCTTGTGCTATTTGTTCAGCCATCCATGTCATCTGTACCTCCGGTCAACAAGGGTCAAGTTACGGTCAACAAAGGCAGCTTAACGGTGATGCGTAAGCTGTTGGGTCACGTCAATTCAAACGGTGACTTGTTCGTGTTACGCAGGTTGTGGGGGACATAATCCAACTCTGGATTCAATGCCCATAACGACCAGAACCTCCAGCTCATCCACGCAGACTTATGACGTGTTAATTGAACCTTAAATACACATGACAGTTAGTTATTTTTCAGTTTTAGCTGTACGCATTAGGATATCTTTCAAATGCCTATAAAAACTTGCGTTTGCGTACGCTTAGATAACTTTTTAATTGCTGT
This sequence comes from Pinus taeda, assembly GCA_000404065.3. Lineage (NCBI taxonomy): Eukaryota > Viridiplantae > Streptophyta > Pinopsida > Pinales > Pinaceae > Pinus > Pinus taeda. The sequence goes on along the minus strand of APFE031393608.1, from coordinate 208,519 downwards.
GTTTTATGAACTTGTTAAAATTTTAGTGCATTCCCAGACTCTGTTTTAATAGTGCTGTTCTAGCACTCTTGACTGTAATTTTCTGCACATGGAGTAATAGAAGCAGTGATGTTCTGAAGTTTTCAATACCTTAAGTCTTCTTTGGGTTATATGAATGGAGGGCCCCTATTCATGTTAGCCTTGTATAGTATTTTATGTTCAGCATTTCCTTATTTCCATTCAGCATTTCCTTTTCTTGACATATGTACATCGTAATTTACTTTCATGTTATTTCATTTCCAGCCTTTATTTTAAGCTAATCAGCATTGTTCTTTTGCAGGTTTTTAACCCGGGATTGCTTGTGTTTATGTATTTGCTTTATATCTAATGGTAGTTTCAGTTGACAGATTCAAAGTTGCTGCCTTTACTTTATTT
>APFE031393608.1:178043-188433 GCA_000404065.3 Pinus taeda | reverse complement strand
GGGGGGGGGGGGGGGTGTCTAAGTAGTAGTTGTTACAAAGTCGAAGATATATCCTTTGGTAGTGTTATGTGAAGAAGTATTCATAACAATGATCAGGGATTGTGGGTAGATTAGTCATCTTTGTGTTCAAAATCATAACATATATGGAAGAATCAGTTATGTCAAGCAGTCAAAGACATAGCATGTCAGGGGGAGAGAAGAAGCCAAAAGGAGAAAGGAATATTACAGGACGATAGAAGGATATATTTCGTCAAGGGGAGTTACCCTTTTCCATTGATTTCAAAAGGGGATAGAAATCAGGGAAGGTGAGAATCATGGGGAAAGAGGGGAGCAGTAATTGCAGGGGGAGCATGTGTGTTTCGATCAACGACAAAGGGGGGGATTTTTTAATGGTGTTGTCATTGATGCCAATGTTTGTATTTCAAATCTCTTAATATTCATCTATGAATTGCATTGATTGGAAGCTCTAATGGTCAAGAAGCCCTAGAAGGATGAGAATATCCCATGGTGTGGTCATGATGCGCCACATTTGATGAAGAAAATGACAAGAAAGATCAGGGTTTCTTTTGTCATGGTTATCATTATCTAATTTTCCTCGTCGTGCTGATTCCAACTATATGTGGCACACTACATAACTCCTCATGGTGGAGGATATATGTCTTGTCAAAGATGGAGCCTGAGTGTGTGGTCAAGGAACCCCAAATTGCATGTTGAAAGGAAACTTGATAATTGTTTAAATATTGGGTCTATATTCAAGAAAAAATGATCACATTATGTGGGTCTTATCAACCATCAAAGTAATATTTTTTCTAGTGCAAAATAAACTTACAAATAAGTTCAAATCAAGGATTTTCATTACGAAAATATTTCAAAAATGGTGATTATGTCAGCTCAACCAGAGGGAAAATTTGAAATTACTATTTTATGGTTAGGTTGGCTCCATGATTCAAGGAATTTTAGACCCATTTATGTCCCATATTTCCACTAAAAATTGAGGACTTGGTTAATCCTCAGATGATAAAAAGTTTTCATGGAAAATTTTTATATTCTTTCTCTAAGGTCGGGGCATAATGTTTATCCTAGGACAAGGTCAAGTTCAAAAAGGTTTTGGGCATTAAAGTTTATATATTTTCTTGTTGGATTCTCACTATTTTTCTAAGGCTCAATCAAGGAAAACATTTCTTGCTTGATAGGCCTATTTTATGCCCAAAACATTGGATCCTTCCTGAGGCTCTACTTGAGGTTATGTATCCCTCTATGGTAGGGCATATCTGAGAAATATTTTATGAATCTGTGGGCAAATTAGGAGGCTTTTATATAAACAATTCGGAGGAACAATTTGCATTAATTATACAACACACTTCACATTAATTTTGAGGCACACTTCACATCAGATATGAGGCCTAAACAAAAGCTTTAAAGTCTAGTTTTTTGCCATTCCTAAGGCGAAATATGTGGGTCAACTTTGCACTGTTTTTTGGGCTAATTTAGAGAAATCAATGGCACATTTTTGCATATTTTGGGATGTTCATGGATTATATTATGCACCTTCTTTGTACTAATTTGCACCAAACTTGAGGCTCGTCTTGGTCTTCTATCTTTCTAAGGCCCAATGGTTAGTATTGGCCTATTTAAGGGATGGTTCAAATGCATATTTCATCTATCAATTTTAAAGACTTATTTTATATTCATTTTAGAACTATTTGTGGTAGATCCAAAGGGTTTTGAAGGTGTGTTAAGAGGGTTGCATTAAAATCTCTTTAGGACAAGGTAGATGGATAATATGTTGTGATTTTAGGGCCCTTATTTATCCTAATATGGCATATCTTTGAGACAAAAACCTAAGGCATTTTTTATGGTAGAATTTCTTTGATTATTTAAGAATTTTTTGTAACCAATTTGAGGCATTCGTAGGTTGATTTCAAGTTTTTTCATAGAAATTTCTCGGTCTTGATCTAGGACTTCCTAAAGCAGACCCTATCTAAAGGATAATTATTTTATGAGGTAGATCCTTGAATGTTGAGGTAGCTCTTTTTTTCATGTTATACTTCTTACTGAACATATATATAAGGTTGTCAAAATATGAGGTATATCTTAGCCCTTTTAAAGTTTCATAAAAGCTATCATTATGGACTATTCTAAGGGATTATTAAGAGACTAAATATAAGGGTATAAGGTTGTGTTTCAATCCCTCTTCTAAGGACAAACCAAAGGACAAGAATATGAATATGCTAAATAAATAAGTTGGAATAGAAAGCTAAATAAATGACTATAAGTTAGAAGCTTTTCATTTTATGTGGCAGAGTTCTATGTTTTCTTTTGCAATGCAAATTGAAGTTTGAACTACAAGATCATTCAAAAGAAGTCACTAGATTGGGAGTAGTATTGTATGAATAAGAGATAAAAACAAAGGTTTCTCTACATTTATTTTAAGTCTCATCCAATGAATAATAATATTTCAACTGATAGAATGGTTCTATACAGAAACAAATTCTACCAAGTATTGATTCATGTGTGACTATGAAGGTGAACTAGGGTTTGACATAAGCATGTGATTGTACTATCAAGCATATTTGTTTATATGCATATGATATTTTGACTATGAATATTGTGTTGTATTTCATATTGCATCATTGTAACGGTTTGTTGAGGAATATCTATTCATATAGATCTTGATGCCATTAGGTTTTTGACAGTGGAATGCCTTGAGCAGAATTTTCAATCCAAAATTTTTATTGAAGAAAGGTAGTTGGCCTAGTATATTATTATTTTCTGTCTTATAAGGTCGAATTTAGGATAGCTAAAGGCTAGGCATAGGATAAATTTGTGGAATATCGGCTTGTGCATATTCCCAAGACCTAATAGTGATATGATCTCATAATATTGAAAACAATGATAGAAGTGGCATGGATATAAACATTATGGTGATGTTATGACAATATAGTGACCAAACATAAAAATGGAAAAAATGGAAATTATAGCATTAGTGTGACAATGATACAACAAGAGTAAAGGAAATACAGTAATGTTGTTCATAGTAGTGATTTATTAGAATATTTAGTGTAATTTATCTTATTCTTTTATCGTGTATCTTCAGGGTGGTAGGATGGTGCAAGGCATAGATTGGAGTCTCCTTCATCTTGGATCCCGAGAACACTTTAGTGCAGTAGGGTGGTGCTAGGGCAAGTTGGAGCATCCTTCCAGTTGGAGATGGTAAATTAAGGTGTTGGAGCATCCTTTAAATTAGAGCTGATAAAACTATGGGGTTGGAGCCTCCTTCCAGTTGGAGCTAGAGAATCAATATTTTGGAGCATCCTTTTAGTTGGAGTTGATAAAACTAGGGTGTTGGAGCCTCCTTCCAATTAGAGCTAGTAAATTAGGGTGTTGGAGAATATATTTAGTTGGAGCTGATAAATAAGGTGGTTGGAACCTCCTTCTAGTTGATACTGGAGAATTTTGGAAGTTGGAGCTTCCTCCTTATGTAGACATATATTAAAATTGTTTAATGGTTTTTCTCTCAGAATGGTTTCCACTTAAAAATCTCTTGTGTACTATCATTGATGTTGTGAATTATTGAATAGTTTTGTTAATTGTTTAAGGTTTACATGTTATTATTAGAATAATTAAAAAAAAAGAACCTAATACTAATTCATCCCTCTCAATATTGTTGAACATTCCTATATTAAAGAAGTTATTTCAATTGCAAACTAAAATTTGGAAGGAAGCATGCATCTAAACAATTAAATGAAGTATTTTTATTTCAATAGGCTCAGAAGTTGTTACAACCGATGAAGGGAATTAGGTTGGTCTAGCTCCTGAGTTCGATGAATCAAAATATGAAACATGGGAATCTAGAATGGAAGTGTATTTGAATGTATTTGGATATGATGTATGGAAGCCAATTATTTTTGGAGACACATTTACTGATGAATAAAGAATGTCCAATACAAAAGAAATCAATTCATTTTAAGAACTCTGCCAGATTCTGTGAAAGAAAAAATGGATCAATTCTCATCAACCAAAAGGATTTAATAAGCTTCATAATCTCTAATCAAAGAAGCATGAATGTCAAGATGAGTATAATGATGATTGTGATTCAAATAAAGAAGGTACTCAAGTCAAAGAATTTGATTTCTATGGAGAAGAAGAAGTTGTAGTGGAAATGGAAAGAGAATTGATCAATTCCTTAAGTGATATAAATAAATCAAGGAAGAAAAATAAAATACTCAAAGAAGAGGCTTCCCTACTAAAACTTCAAGTAGAAAAGGTAGGAAATAGAAGAAATCTTGAAAAGGAAGATTCACGACAATAAGTCAAAAGTTGATCAAAAGGGAAAGGAACTTGATGTTGCTCTAATTGAAATATACAAGCTCAAGGAAGGCAGAAGGAGAAATTGTAGGATGTTGAAAGATGGAATCATGTTATTAATTAAAAGGATCAAGAAATTTCTCAATTGAAGAGAAGATTATTAGAAAAATCCTTCAAAGGAAAAATCGAAGTGAAGGACAAAAGAAGATTGAAAGTGTTGTGATGCAAGAACTAATTTTGAAGTAATCAAGGATAATAATTAAGAAACAAATGAACATCCTCTAAGAAAGAATGTCTTCAAAATATCGTCAAGACAAGACATCTCATCCAAATATCCTAATATGTTTAATGGTTATTGTTTTTCATGTACTACCTTTGGACAAAAGGCCAAGGATTGCAAAGCTTATAAAAATGATGACTATCAAGGATATTAAAAAACCCTAGAAGCAAGTTTGCACGAACACAAGATAAATATCCAAATGGATTCTTCAATATAGAGTATATGTGTTATAGACATATTTGGGCACTACCACCCCAATCACATATGTCGATAAAACAAGGGCTCTCAAACCCCTAAAAGTGTTATTTCAAACCCTAAAGGATCAAGGTCATCTGATTACATCATTTCCCAGAAGTTTTCCCTGAAAAAATACTCAGAACTGGTCAAAATTGGACCATACAGACTACTCCATGTTGAGGGTGCGATGCATCTCACCTGTTACACACAAAGGGTGCGATGCATACTAAAAATATCTTCTGTAGGATGTGATGCATACGAAAAAGCTCTTCTATTGGGTGCGATGAGCGAGAGAAGACAAATGGCAGAGGTAGTTTGCTAGGTGGAAACTCAGAGAATCTTCTAGAAACTGCTCATATGACACTTGCCTCTCTGAATTCACATAGGGATGAGTAAGATATCATGAGATATCCAAGTGGAACCAAGAACTATCAGTGAAATGACACTAATCAAAATCCCAGAAGCTGACTCACTCCCCTGCAAATATCTATATATGGATCCCTCATCCTAGAGATCCAGAGGCTGGAATTTTGTATTTTGTAAGGAAGTGTTGTTGGTTTCTCTGTGAAGCATTGTATTGTTGGCTCATCTAGCTTTTCATGAGGTGAAGAGGGCTTTCATGCTGGGAGGTTGGCGCTAGATCAGACAGCTGGGTTGTAATCCTCTCTTCTACTTCTATCAATAAAGTTCTGTGAGTTTTCCTCCATATACTTGCTTACTTTTGAATCTTATATTTGTGTATGCATTTGTATGGTTAATGTGCATATGATTCTACATTGTTTATGGTATCATAGATCTCTATGATTTGATGGTATTTTGCTACTTTTCCTCTACAGGTGTTCGTTGAAGCGAGACGAGTGAGAAAGGAGTGGAAAAGCTCCATCAAAGGAGAGAGGAAACAAGCAAGGAGCCAAGCAGAAGACTAAGGTTGGTGCTCTCTGCTTCTCTCTCATCTATCTCCCATAAAGGAAAACACAAGTTACTTTGAATTGTTTGTTTCTAAGATGGCTACCCATCTTAGTGGGACTAGCAGATCTGAATAGACACTAGTTTTCCTGGAAACAAAATGGTAGCTCCACTGGGGAGCGAATAGTCAGATGGAGCCTGAAGTTAAGCCAGCTAGCCTTTGAACTACTTTTTCTATGCAACTGCAAAGTAGATCAACGCTACTTCAATCAATCTCTAGGTTGGTTTATGAACTGAACATCTAACTTGAAAACATCCTAAGTGCCCTGGTGGTAGCTCAATAACCTTATTAGATCATTCCTCTATACTTTGTGTTTACTGTCCATCATAATCTCGGCCTAAATCACTGAACTTAGCTGCTAATTGTGGGTGAAAACCAAGCTCAGTATCGTCCCTGGACCATCGCACTGTCTCTCATTGGCAGTCTCGATGCATCGCACCTTCCGTGTGCTATAGGTGAGATGCATCCCTATTTCCCTTAAGGACAAATGCGATGATTAAATGAGACTGTTTCTCTCTCTAGATTTTGATATTTTCTTCATTGTTTTAAGCTCTATTTAGTGGTTTTGCTGCTTATGATCAATATATCACTGTTGAAACCTTCTTCCTTTACATTATTCAGCCTCCATTGATAAAGAATTGTGAATGTTTTTTTATGTATTTTTCATCATTTACAATCCTCCTTTGCAAAAAGTAGCTTAATCGAATTGTCGTCTTTTGGTTCGAAAGTGTCGCAACTATCGTTTTCAGTCAAGAAAAAGAGTGTCATAAAGTCTTCCTCTTTTAGATAGTTGATTGTACTTTTTCCATTGTATTTGATTTGAATTGCCAATTCTTTGAAGTGTCGAAAGCAGTTTTCCATTCGAAATTGAAAGTGTCGTCTTAGTCTTCTTTTCATTTTTGGAAAGAAATTGTTAAAGTGTCACTTTGAAGAAAAGTAGTTTAGATCTGTACTTAGTTTACTTTTTTGCATTCACACATTAAGGAAGCAGAAAAATAAATACATGCATGTGCATTTGAATTTATACTGCATGCGGAAATTGATTTAGGAAAAGTGCATTTAGTGAGTGCTCTTCACTCTATGTTGAAAGAATCTTACTCTTATTTCCTTAGTAGCTAGGATTTTCATTGTTAAAAGAAAACAAACGACTGTTTATCATTTTAGATTGCATATTTAGTAATTGTACATCTATATCACGCGGTGAACCTTGAAAGGAAAACTTCTTAAGAAAGATCAACTATAAAATAAACCTCAATGAGCATAAAAACACTTTGGAACCTAATGCACAACATCTAGAAGTCTAGGCTAGAGACATATTCTGGTGTCGTAAAGCTTGGTAACTATCATTTTCTTCATAGGTTTGGTGATTCCTCCTCTTTGATATGAAAAGTGCCAGTACGGACTTGTACTCCCAGGTGTCGTCAAATATATATTGGGAGACCACAATAGGCTGATATCCTTTATCCTTAGGAAGTCGTGTCTACCTCCCTATCGATCGTAATGCACTGATCGTAGCATTCAAGAAGATTGACTCTCATACATAAAGTCCTCAGTAATTTCCCTATAATTTACCATCAAGGTGTATATTGCAATTTTGCGATTGGTTTGGTAATCCCTCTGTCTAGATTTCCAAAGTAGTCACTTTCATTCCTTTTCGACTCCTTAAAACAAAAGGTCCATTTGAGCACTTGTCACTTTAGGCTCATTAAAAATTGAAGGCAACTAGAGTCATCTTTATCTTTTCTCGAATCTTAAAAATTGAAAAAGCAAGTTCTGTCAAAGCATCATAAAATTCATTTAATTCGGAATAACATCATTGTTCCCTCGTTGGTCTTAGGTTGAGATAATGGAGTCCACCAATCAAGGATTTTCCCTTAGGGGGAATCCTAGTCCTGTCTCTTCTTGGGGAGATATTGGTGCTCCATACATGGCTACATTTTCCTTTCTATGACTCACAATCGGCTTGCCAGTATGGCTATTCTCAACCTCTGTCATTCAAAACACCATAATTCCTCAGCAATCAAATCAACATCTAGATGATACTAGATTTTCTCCCCCACCTTCCACTTCGTTTGTTTCTCCCACTCCTTCTTCCTCTTTGCTTGGTGAAACTAGTAACACTAAAAACCAAGTAGTTGAGAAGAAGAAGAGAGGGAAGGAGAAGAAGAAGAAGCCAACCATGCAAGGGGGAAAACATGCATCGTCTGGAAAAAATCCACACGCTGCACCTTCCAAACCCAAATTTCCATGTGTCATTTGCAAAGGAAACCACTATCATCGAGATTTTCCTTGCATCCCATGGATCTTGAGAGACTGGTCTCCCCGCTTGCACAATCTGTTGTCTTCAACCTCTATCGATCATGTTGAGAGTACACCATCAACTAGTGAAAATGAAGTCAATGGACAAAAAGGAAGATCTAAATTTCCTTGTAGGTTGTGTGAAGGCGATCATGCCATCCACCGTTGTCCTTTTCTGGACGAAGCTAAAAGAGCCTTGGATAACCGTCTTGCTTCACCGCAGTGACTTCCACCTGGATACAAGAAACTCTTGCCAAGTCCATCGCTAGTTGAAAATCCAACTGACATACCTTTGTTTTGAGACGAAACACCTATCATTGAAGATAAACCCTCTAAGTCCACACTGGAGAAAAGTCAACAAGTCGAGACGACAGTCAACCCAGTCTTGTCTTTAGAAGGTCCACCTTCAGATGATACCGTCTCCAAAGAGAATGAAACGACATCATTCAAATTCTTTTTGTTAACATAGAGTCTGATGAAAATGGGGGCAATCTACCCATTCCTCTACCACAGGAGGGAAGTTCCCCATTTCAAGAGATTCATCCGGCTGTTTATTCGGTCCCTCCTCCAAGCAATCTAGTCATTTCCTTTGATTTGAATTTACTAGCAGGACCCCGCCTTCCATTTAATGTACCCTTCCGAATCATAGTACAAGGTTATAGAATGATCATGGATGGCACTATCATAGATGAAGGGGCTTTCATGAGTATCCTTTCCTCAACTGCTTGGAAAGCGCTTGGTTCGCCATCGCTTCTGCCTGAGATTCGAAATTTGTCAAGCTTCAATAAAGGAACCAGTCGACCTTTAGGGATCCTTTCGAATTTGCCTATAACTTTGAGAAGGAAAAACCGTTCATTTGAACGTGATGGTAGTCTAAGGGCCACTAGATTACAATCTACTCCTTAGGCATGACTACACTTATAGCATGGGAGTTATTGTTTCCTCACTCTTTCGAGTGATGTGTTTCCCGTATCAAGGCATAATGGTACAACTTGTTGACCAACTTTCATTCCCTGGTTCAAACACAACTACTAGTCAAATGCCATCCCTAAATGGTCTCTTTGCACAAGGAATGTCTCATCAATCCCCAGTCTATCCACCTAATGACTGCGAGTGATTCGGTGAATGTGACAAAACCTAGGGGGCATTCACCCTAGTCTGCTTCAGTAGGCGAACCCAGATAAAAAGATAGATTTCCTAGTAGGATATATGACCAGTCTGACACACTCATCCTTTTAGGATATGGGATCAGTATGGAAAAAGATTTCCTCGTCGTAGATTGTATGATTGGACTGAAACACCCATCCGCATAGGATATGGGATCAATTCGAAATAGGATCTCCTCGAAGGTTATGTGATTGGAAGCTCACACCATTCATCTTTGTCTATTTCGATGGACAAAGCCACAGAAGTGTTTTGTCTACTACGTAGATGAAACAATATTTCTTTAATGCAAGAACTTCCATATGTTGACCTGGAAACTCTACTTTTCTTTATACCCGGGGGCATGCAAACCTTTTTACACAAGTGAAAAGCGACCAGCGTAACTCTAACCCCATAGTATTTTACTAACTTCAACTGCTTAGGTTAGGTGATTGGTTTGATCCACCATTCACCTTTGTCGATGGCACCAGCAAAGCAAAGGAAATGTTTTGTATGAAACTATCCTACCTAACCTCAGTAGTTCATTAACTCTTAGTCTTGTAGTTGGTTATTCCTAGCCTGCATACAAAAGGCACTTGAGCAAGGTTTCACATGGGGCAATCTCATTAAAAAATGAACCTACTAATGAGAGACATCCTTAAAGACAACTGGAACGAGAAATGTTTCCGCAAAGTTCAAGCTCATTAAAAGATAAACTTAGCACTAAGCACATGTTGGCACAAGGTTCAAGCTCATTAAAAATAAGCCCACCTTTCGGTAAATAACCTTTGTGATCGCATTACTATCAGCCTTTTGAGCCTTGGTCATGTTCTTACTGTCACCTCCACTCTTTTAGCTGATCATACGCCTCCACTTGATTGTTTACCCTTTTGAGGAACAACTGCGACGAGTGATTCTGTTAGCCACCTTCTTTACACTGTCGTGCTTGAAAAGTTCCAAACTTACTTGGAACGAGTTGCTACCCGAAAACATCACTCGTTCCTAAAAAACGAGTCTCTTTTAAGCTCTTTTTAGACTCGTAAAATATGAAAAGATTACCGAGCTACTGGCCTTTCTAGCTCGTTAAAGTAAAGGGAAGCACCATCCCTCCTCTATATTTTAATCTTTTTGGACCTAAGGGATCATTACACAAAAAT
>APFE031393608.1:117426-162276 GCA_000404065.3 Pinus taeda | reverse complement strand
ATTTTATGATGAATGATTGATGTGCCAGTCTAATGCTTGATTAGCAATAGAATCAGCTAACAAATTATGAGATCTTGGAATGTACAAATAATTAATATAAATAAATGATCTTTGCAACAACCTTACTCTTAAATACTGGCGATATAAACATGGATCCCTTACCCGATAAATGTTATTTAATTGAGACACTATCAATTGAGAATCGAGATACACCACTAACGAGTCGATCCCATAAGAGATTGCCTCGGATAGTAAATTAATAACGGAAATATACTCAACCATATTATTCGAAGCAGAACCAATGCATATGCCTCTTGATACCATCAATTGACCAGTTGGATAATAAAGTACCCAAGCTGCGGAAGCAAGATTCCGAGTGTGCTGACTAGCACCATTGGCGAACCCAAAATAGACCAAGTCATTAATCAACACCTGCAACAGCAGACCAAAAAGTGTTGACATTACGAAGCTCTTGATAATATATGTACAAATATACATAATATACAAAGAAGCCATTGCCTAATTTCTACTTAAGCAAAGTACTTCTTTAGGTAGAGCCCATTTCGGGGCTCCGCCAGCTTGTTTCCTTCGAAGTCGAATAACTCATACGACCCTTTTTATAAAACTCATTTAACAATGAAAGGACCGTACCACATAGGCTTAAACTTGCCTGCCCCCAAGGCGTCTTTATCTTGGTCATAGACCAAGACAAGGTTGCCTTCAGAGAAGACTCGAGGACGGACAGATTTATCATACTGCGTTTTTACCCTTTTCTTATGGGCTTCATTCATCGTGGCGGCATCTCGACGCTACTCATCGAGATGTTCCAAGTGAATGAGGTGCTCTTAAAGACTCGAAGTCTCTGGAAGGAGCTCTATAGCTAATTTGAGAGACGAAATTTCACATTCGATCGGAAAGATAGATTCCATCCCGTAAACTAACTGAAAAGGAGTAAAACCAGTGGCAGTCTTTACGGAGGTCCGGTATGCCAAAAGAGCCGAATACAACATAACGTGCCAATTGGACCGATTTTTATCGATTGTCCGTTAGAGTATCGTCTTAAGAGTTTTATTGACTGCCTCGACCTATCCATTGGCCTGAGGATAATAAGGAGATGAATGCTCTTGACGGAAACCTAATTTAGAGGCCAATTCGGACATGAGTTGATTCTGGAAGTGATTGCCATGATCAGTGACAATCTCTCTCGGGACACCGAACCTTGAGATAACCTGATTGAAGAGAAACAAAGCTGCCGTGTCACTATCGTTTTTATAAGTGGGCATGGCTTCGGCCCACTTCGTAAAGTAGTCTACTACCACAATAATATACTTGTGATTCCCTGCTGAAGGCGGATTACAAGTTGTAAAATCAATACCCCACTTAGTAAAAGGACCGACCGTGACAACGGGAAAAAGAGGAGCTGGATGAGCACGCATCTTTCGAGTAAAGATTTGACAAGGGTGGAAACGTTTGACCGCTTCCACACAGTCTTTAAAAAGTGAAGGCCAAAAATAGCCAGCACGTAAGATGCGCTGGGCTGTAGCAAGCCTTGATAGATGACCACCACAAGCTCCACTGTGGCAATCATTAAGCACAAACTCTGCTTCTTCCAAGGTCAAACAGCGCCGAAGGATTGAATCAACCCCTCGTCGGTATAAGGTATCACCAATGATAACATAGTTCTTAGCCAGGTGATGTAATTTACGATGTTCATCCTTGGAAAAAGTAGAGGGAAACTTCGAAGTCTGGAGATATACAATGATATCTCCATACCAAGGGTTGAGTGAAGAGATGAGGAATAAATGTTCGTCGGGAAAACTTTCCTCATAAATCGTGTCCTCTCCACAAAGCAGCTTAGAAATTAACTCCACAAAAACCATGGATTTCTTAGACTTAGCTGACAAGAATTCGAGATTGAATTCTTGCAAAATGACTATCCATCTATTATACTTGCCCCCAATCACTCGCCTACTGAGGAAAAATTGAAATGGATTGACTGCCGCTAAGACAAAAGTTTTGCGTAGCAAGATGTAATGACGGAGCCACTGGACAGCCTGGACAGCTGCCAAGGCTAATTTCTCTACCGGAGAATAGCAGAGTTCAGGGCCTATTAAGCCTTGGCTCAAATAATAAATCACGTGCTCGGTGAGAGCATCGTCCTCCTGAACTAGAACCATACCAATGGTTGATTCTGCTGCTGCGAGATATAAAAGGAAGTCCCTGCCATAATCCGGTGGACTCAAAAGCGGGGTAGAGACTAATGCTTTTTTAAAAGCATCAAACGATCGTTGCGCAAAGTCGTCCCATACAAATGGAACTCCTTTCTGTAACAACCGCATGAACCCTTTAGTGATCTCGGCATAATTGGCTATAAACCGCCGTAAGAAATTAGCCTTCCCTTGAAGACTCTGAAGTTGACGAATTGAAGACGGGGGAGGCAACCGAACTATTTCCTCAACCTTGAAGGGATCCACCCGAATCCCTTCGTTTGACACGATGAACCCTAACAACCGACCGGATGTAACCGCGAAAACGCACTTGTTGGGATTTAACCAGATTTTATAAAAACGCCATCGTTCGAAAACCATTCGAAGGTGGCTAGGATGATCAGTCCTCTTCTGAGAACGAGCAGCGAGATCATCTAAGTACGCTTTGATGATATGCTTAATGTCGTGGAAAGCATAAGACATGGCCCACTGAAAGGTAGCTCTAGCATTTTTAAGACCAAAAGGCATCTTTTGATATGCAAAGGTACCCCAGGGACATACGAAGGTCGTCTTATGTTGGTCTTCAGGAAGGATAGAAATTTGATTATAACCAGAGAATCCATCCATGAAGGAAAAAATCTCATTACCCGCACACTCATCGATAATCTGATCAATAGATGGCGTGGGGTAATTGTCCTTAGGACAAGCCTTGTTCAGGTCCCTGAAATCAATGCATACTCGGATTGTTCCTTACTTTTTATCTATGGGGACTGGGTTAGAAACCTAATCAGTAAGAGGAACAGGGTATATAAAATCCTCCTTTAGCAGCTTCTCTACTTCCGCTTTGATAGCTGCTGCTTTCCTAGGGTTGACCGACTGAAGCCTCTGACGAACAGGTTTAGCGTTTTCGTACGTCTTGATCTCATGCTGAACTATAGATGGGTCAATGCCAGGAATTTCGTCATAAGACCAAGCAAATACATCTCGAAACTCTTTAAATAAGTCGGTGTATATTTGAATTTCTTCAGGGGAACACTCAATTCCGATGAAGAGATTCTCTATTGTGTTAGGGTCCTTAGAGATGTTTATAGGTGTTGTTTTTGAAATTACCGACATATTACCTTCGGCACGAACATGTGCTGGAGCCAAAGGGTTTAACACCATACAAACATCACTAGAACTGAGCTTGGAGAATCTAGACTCTACCTCTTGCAATGGAGGAAGAAAGTATGAACGATGGTGTAAATCTTCCCAGGGTCGATCTATACCCATCATTACTTCAAGAATTGCTTCTTCCGATGGTAAAATTGAATCCAAGCAGTCCAAAGCAGAGGTGGAGTCAAGGCTCCAAGTGGGGGCCACATCGCCATCTAACTCCTCTTTGGAAAAAGGAGTAGAATGGTCTTCTGCAGAGTTTACGATAGACTGATATCTTAGCTTAGCTGCAAATATAGGGAATGCCATTCCATTCTCTTATCCTTCAACTAATGTGGTCGTAGGTGAAGGCAAAGTCTAAGGGTCCGAAAAATAATGAGTTCGAAAGAACCCATCTCGAGAAAACTCCCTAGATGATGAAATAGCATTTATTTTTGCTATAGGAGAGGGAAACTCAAAGGTACCCATCAACGAGGAATACATCCGTACTCCTAGATTCTCAGTAGGCGGACGAGGGTTATCCACTAAAGGAACAGTGGAGTCGGAAGTTGCTTGAGGATCAACTGGAGAATAGTCTAATTGATTCACCTTTACGATTTCCCCTCATGAGGAAAGCAAATGACACGAAACAGAGTCGAAACAATGACGTCCATTTCATATACCCAGTTCCTTCCTAGGAGGAGATTATAATCTAGGTTAGCATCGACGACTTCCACTTCAATATTAACGACCTTCCCCCCAACACATATAGGAAAGGCCGGGATAATCCCATGCGGCTTATGAGAATGGCCATCGAATTCAGTCAAGACGGCAGGTGAAGGAATGGCCGAAGGTGATCCAATAGCCTTCCAACATGACATCGACATAACGCACGTGGAAGCCCCCTCATCAATAACGGTTTGAAAAATATTGATTTTCCGGTATGTATACTTTACTTGGAAAGCCATGTGATGAGGGAGTCGCTTTTTTACATTTAACATGTCAAAAGTGAGCACTAAAGAATTAGCCGGATCTACTGCCCCTATTGCGGAAAGTAAAGCACTTCTCTGAGCCGGACACGACTGGAGAACCTCTAAAGAGGACATAGCGCATGGACTCTAAGCCAGATCCTCCACATTGGAGTAATTCTGGGCGGCCCTAGCATTAGGATTAATTGTCGCGCGTTTAGCGGAACCTTTCGGTATCCGTGGTATAGTCTCAACAGGGGGTCGCTCGATATGAAGGTCAGTACTTCCAGGAACAGCCTTATCCTTGGAGGTTTCGGCTTCACCATAATCACGTGACCGAGTAGCCACATTGACGTTAGAACCCATCATGAAAACATTCGAAGATTTTTCCCCTTCCTGGTTGCCCCCTGCGGAGGTTCCAGGGTTTGAACTCGCGCCAGCAAGAAGTTGCTGCCCTTGGGGAAAAGGGTTAGTTAATACATCTTGGGAACTAGAAGTCCCTTACTGCCCTAACAAGCGCTGAGCGTCTTCAATCTTAGGGCAAAGATGAGTTAAATGGTCTCCACCGCGTAACTTACATGGAAACTTAACTTTCTTTTTCGACTCATTTCTACCCCCACCAGCATTATTTCCGGATTTGTTTGCATCAGGCTTCCCATCCTAGTTCTTTTTCTTACCTCGTCCTTTCTTTTTCCCATTGGAATTTTGACTTCCTTTGGGATTATCAAATTGGACGGCATTAATTGAAGAAGTTTGGGAAGCGGAAGGATTAGACGATGTGACTTGGTTGTTAGAAGTAGTTTGTAAAGATAACTGATGCAATTGATTCAACAAGTTCATCGTATTTGTGTCTACTGACCCAACAATGTCATCCGCGTGGCGACCTGGCTTCGGCTTAGCTACATCGACCTTAGATCCAGGAGCATCTGGCAAGTACTTTTGTAGGATCCCAGACTGAGAGTAGATCAGTTCTAATTGCTGGGCCCTAAAAATGGCTTGCTCCTCGGAATAGACCCCTGACATGGAGACATCCTTGGAGATCTTAGGTACCAAAGACTTCAAGAACCACTCGAGATAGTACTCCGGATGGATTTCAGTTTTAATAAGCCTCTTTCTCCGTCTCCATTCCTGAATGTGATCAGAAATGTGAGTTGCCCTATCCTGACGAAAAGTAGCCAGCAGTTCAGTTCCGGCATCATACCGGACAGGCAACTGAAAATGGTTCAAGAAAATATTGGCTAAGTCGGCGAATGATTGAAAGATGCCCCCAGGCAACTCTATATACCACTTAGCCGCGTTTCCAGTTAAGGTGCGTTGAAATAATCTCAACCTAACCAAATCATCGATCAGGGAGTTCGATGAGCACCATAAGTGAAACGTGGTTATGTGGTCGCCCGGGTCCTCACCACTTTTCCCTTCGAATTTTGGAATATCCAAAGGGAGTTTAGTTGGGATCGGAGGCCAGGCCAGATTATAGTTGATTGGGTTATTAGTTAACTTAGTGAGGTCTGGAAAGTTTAACGTTGCCAGAAACGGAAGTCTAGGCGGGGCTTGGGGATTCCACCCTGACTGGGCGACAGTATCGAAGCTCTGAAAAGATTGGCCTGGATTTTGGGAGGCACCAGGCTGCTCGAAGTAATCCGTAGAACCCGCCGAGCCAAAAGGGAGACCTTGTGACCCAGCAAATCTCGGAGTTTGACCAACTCTGGTCGTATGTCCACTATACCCTACAAAGTTTCCTCCAAAAGGATTGTAAGGAGTTGACAACCCCTGATATGGATTCCAAGCCGAAGCGAGGGGAGGAATGCTTTGGAATGAACTAACCGTGGTATACGGCTTGTTCCCATATTGGCCGTGGAATGGATTCCTAGTTCCGGCACTATTAAGCCCAGGGTTATTCCAACCTTGGAAAGGATTGCTGCTTTGTCCTACTGAAGAAAAAGGCATAGATCCTACCGTAGGGTTGGAATGTCGTATATGACCACTTCCAAATGGAAAACCTTGGAACAGAGCCAACGCACTCATCATGGATGTGGCGGCCCCGAATGGAGCTGAAGGAATGCCCGATGATTGGGCGCCAAATGGGAAGTACCCAGAACTGAAAGCATTTGTTTGGGAACTTCCACTCATAGATGGAATGGAAGTAGACCCAACAACAGACGTGCTACTAGTAGATCCAAATAAAGAGATAGAGGGGATGGAAATAGTTCCACCTCCTTGCACAGATATAAGGAGTTTGTGCAGTCGTAGCACTAGTAGAAGCCATGCTTCCCGTAGTGGTCATCGAAGGTAAGCGCGTAGCGTAACCTGGACTAGCCAGTCTTTGTGACGGAGTTCCAACGTATTGCAATACGTGTGGATAACTTGATGGTAGAGGAGAATTCGGAGCTCCTAACGACTCTAAAAGTTCTTCTACCTCAATACTATCTTCCGTTTGCAAGGGAACTTGAGAAGGAACTGGTGGGTTCCTTTCTTGTTCTACGGAAGTACCAGGCCTTGCTTCAATACTATTGCCCCCGAGGGGAGGATCAATCCCCGATGCGTCAATTGCAGTGGGACGAAAACCACCGGTATTATTGCCTCTGCGCCTTCTCGTAGAGGCTCTACACTTGGTGGCGAGAGACCACGAAGTCTTCGAGACCGTCTGGGAGATCGGTCAGCCACTTTGAATTCTTTGTTTAAAATCTAACTAAAGACTCAAAAAATTTAAAGCTTGGCCGACTAAGAGCATAGAGCACCCACTAAAAAGTCCCTAAAGATACAGCCAATCAAAACAACTTCCAAGTATTTCCGCTCCGGGTGATTAGGACCGGACACCAAAATACGAGAAAGTGGAAATTAAAGGGCCTTCCGAAGATAGTTTGGGATGATGAAGGCCCAGGCCTATCAGTGAAGGTATCAGAGGAAGTTACGCTGACCTCCTAACAATAGTCTACGCCGGTGCAAGCCCCCAAGCTTCGCAAGGGTGCCCTCCAGTAGTGATGTTGAGAGTGATACAACGTCGACCTTAGGTGCCACGGGATTCCCCTCCGCAGCCACCTATGTAGTTTCCTAGGAGTGGCAACTAAGGATACCAACTCGTCACAGAAGCCAGGCGGAACGGTCTTGAGGTAAGTTCGGACAAGTAGGAGAGGGGGTATCTCTCTTCCCTGTCTTCACAGACCCTCGTGCTTAACTCCAGATCCGGAGCTTTCCTGGTCTTCCTAACGCTATTGGATTTTCTCTCTTTAATCAGACTCCTATGTTTTGACGTTTAATATGGCCTTGGAGAGTTAACTCTCCACTCGCCTATTCTAAGGCCCTAAAATCCTAAAACTTGTTTGTGTATTTAACTTAAAAGAAAAAGTTCTAGTTGATTTTAATTAGCGCTTGATTTTAAGGGCTGTTCTTTAAGTCAAAGGATGATGGAAGTGAAACTAGTGGTGTGTTTTTTCGACGCAAAAAAGATTAATAAAACTTAACTATATGCGTATGCACGTTGTCATTGTTTTTCGATGAAAAGTAATCTTCTACAGGGTTCAGAAGGAAACTTCTAATGAAACAAACTTTTCTTTTCTTTTCTATTCATTCACATTTCACACTCAAAAGTTAACAAATCTATTTTATGCCAAAAGAGATGCAAATCTATCCTAATGCAAGACTAAATGCTTGATTCAAGATTGAAAACTACTCTAACCAGAAATGAAAGTTGTTTTGTTTATCAAACTTTCTTTTTGCCACTTACAATATTTAGATGGAATCTAAGATACTACAATTCGTCTAAATACTAAAAGCAAAACTCAAGATAACAAAAAAAATACTTTCATTCAACAAAAGGGAACTAAATGAAAGGCAAATTCAAGAAAGCAAAACTAAAACTTTTCAAAAAGTTCACTTGAAAGTAGCAACAAAAAGGTCTTTTTGAAAATGCTCTCAACAAAAACCGACACTTCACGATTGAAACAACAAGCAAGAAACACTTTTTGCAAGTTGACACCCAACAAAGAATGAAAACTCAACAAAAAACAAATGTGCTCAAAAAGGCTTTTTGACAATGGAAGGCAGCAAGGAAAGCTTTGGTAACAAAGACCAAAAAAGATCAAAAAGACAATTTCAAGAAAGCATCTAATGACAACTTTGATGAAACAAAGAAGTAAATGGTCATAAAAGTCGATTTCATTAAGCAAACAAAACATCACCAAGAAGCAAAGTTGAACACAAAGATTGATAACAATCTTTCTGCTCTGATCACTCAGAGCAGCCAAGATTCCAATCAAGAAACTTTGCATGTTTTTAGCAAAAAGATGATGACACTTGCAAACACAAACCAAGACCAAAACTCCTTATTATTAGAGAGAAATCAGAGTAAGGATGCTCGCTGTAAAACAGAGAACTGATACTGACAAAGATGACTGTTAAAAACTGAATGAAAGCACCAGACACACTCCAGAGACAAAAAGATTTATAAATCCTGAAAGTTGCCAGGTATACACGACTGTACTTAGTGCAGACTGCGTGTATACGCGACTGTTTCTGAGGAAACCTGCGTATACGCGGGTTTACTTCAGACAACAAGCGTTTATACGCTTCTGTAACTAAACAAAACAGTGTGTAATAATAATATTTCAGGAAAAAAATAAAAAGACACTCAAAGAACTGGTAAATTCAGAAGTCCACAAACGGACCAACAATAACAATAAACCAGCAAGCAATGAGCCCTGATAGGCTTGACAAACACCCCAACTAGGAACAACAAGAGTGTGTTCCCAGCGGAGTCGCCAGTTCTGTTGTGGGATTTATTCCCCTAGGGCTTTTGGGTGAACCCTACAGACTGAAAGTTGTCCTAAATCAAGAAACATGCACAACATAGCCTTATGTCTAGAAGCTATTTCTAAGGTGAGAAGGACGTACCTCAGGTCCTACGTTCGGGTAGTTCCTCAAGGGTCCAAACCCTTCTTCACGTCCCTTTCGCTCCTTTGCCCTGCAAAACCAACAACTCCAAAGAATGCAACAATATATGGACAAAGATTTATACAAAAATCATCTTTATGTTATACAAGAAAGTAGTTAGTTATAAACTTTTAAACATCCATTCATACATGAAATTCAAACATGAACATCATTAACATAAAGAAAGAAGCATATCGGGAACAAGATGTGTTTCTTTATTAGACAAATCGAATAGTACAGAAAAAGAGCAATATCACCTGAGCAACTTCTATAGGCTCAAAGCTCAGCCTCCTTCTGGATCCGTCCCGCCTCAAGCCTCTAGTAGATCACCTTCCAATACTCACTCCAAGATGTCATAACTAAGGGATGAACATCAAATCACAAGTAAACAAGGGTTTCCTGTAAAAATGGGGGAAGTGCAGAAGGCACAAGGGTCTTCAGACCTGATCAGGGGGAAATATCAGTATAATAACCTTTCTCTATATCCTCTCCTCCCTTAGGCCTTCCCTTTGGTGTCTTTTTATACCAATTCCAAAGTAGTTTTTTAGTTAGGAATTGGTTGGGAATAGTTGAGGCCACGGGCACTAATAGGTGATCAGCAGGTAAAACCCGCGATCTCCGCCCGAAAATAAGGAGTTTTATATTTTTTTAAGTTTTTTAATACATATACGTGGGTGGGTATCTATGAACCCGCGTATACATGCATTTAACTTAGGGCAATGTCATGTACAGGGAATAAAACACTGTTTTTTAGATTTTGGACCAGGTCTGGAAGGAGGGGTTGCCTTAGGCCATGGGTGCAGCATCACAAACCATAATAGTGAGATTTGGAGCTATAACAAGCATACCTTTGGGAAGATGGTAGAGATTTGTTGCAATATCTTCAAAGACCCATGATGCAAGTGGGCTAATAGCATGTGCCCCAACTTTCCGACATCTTGGCTCAACATCTTTTCTACTTTTGAACTCAAAGAAACACAATCCTCTGCCTCTATCTTATAGAGATTCTGAACTCAAATCCATATCTTCCTTACTTGACTAGTGGCTATGTGTCAAAGGAATGCCTTTCCTTTTGAAAATATCACATCACAGCCTCTATCCTCAAGCATGGCTATAGATACCAAGTTCTTCGTCAGTCTAGCTACATGCATAACATTCTTCAAGGTGAGAGCCGCATGCTCCCTTTTAAAAGTAATATTTCCCACACCAGTAACACTATACTTACTTTCATCACCCATCTCGATATGCATCTTGAGATCTTTCTCATCCAATTCATTGAATAAATCTCTCTCGCCAGTCATGTGGAAATAAGCTCCACTGCCTAAGTACCAGAGACTTCCCATCATTGAAGATACCATGCATGCAATGAAGGAAAAGTCCAATTCGAATTGGGAGGCAAAAGCCTCACCCGACGCTCCTCTTGAGGACTTCTCCTTGAACTTCTTCAATGAACAATTTGTAGCAAAGTGACCCATCTTGTGACAATGAAACCATTTAACTTTCATCATGTCCTTCCTCTTACCTCCATGATAATAATCTGATTTGGAATGAGAAAATTTACCTTTCCCCTTCCTTTCCTTAATCACTAAGGCAAAATGATCTTCATCATCATCCTTTGATGAAGATCTGACCTTGGTGTTCCTCCCGATCTCATCCTGCATCAAATCCAACCATAGTCATTTCCAATCTGACAGCTTCTCTCAACCATTGACAGAGTCCATATAACTATGCCAACACTTTTGGAGTCCAAGAAGAGCAAGGCTCACCATATCCTCCTTGGCCATCATGATTCCAACACTTCCAAGTTCATCCCGACATTGAGTGGACTTGGTCAAGTACTTTGGAATCGTCTCGCCTTTCTCCATCTTGATTTTACAAAGTTTATCCTTCAGTGCCAACTTCTTGATCATTGTTATTTTGATACAAGTTTTTCAATGTTTTCCACATAGCACGCGGGGTATCCTTTCCATGGAAACTCGAGACAATATGATCTTGAACTCCCTCAAGGATTATCTACCTTGCCTTCGCCACACACTTCTTCCACTCAGCCAAGTTTTGTGCATCAATAGTTGCTGGCTTAGGAATTGCTTGTTCAACAAATTCCTTCAAGCCATTTTCCTCTAGCACAACCTCCATCCTGTCCCTCCAGGTTATAAAATTTTAGCTGCCTTCCAAGGCATACTCAAGCCTCAACCCATGGAATGCCATCTATCGATCCTGAAGTATGTATTGCATATTACTTTCATTTGTAACCTAGAAACTTAAAGCTTCAAAATCTCCTGTTGAAATGGAAACAAGAAATGCTAAAAATAGCATTGCTATAAGTAGCAGTTTGGGTACCAGTGTTGGACATAACAACAAGGATTGAAAAATGGAAGTGCTAAAAATAGCATTGCTATAAATAGAATTTTGCATTAGATTCCAATTTTAATTAGTCCCTGAATTAATATGGAGAATTAAAATTCTAATTTGGTCTCAGCAGATGTTTGAAAAATAATTAATTAATTCATCTTGACTTGATTAGTTGGAGAAAATCAAACATGAAGTCTATGTGAAGACATGCAACAGTTATCCCTTTGATTGAGGAAGTTATCCCTTAATTAAGGAGATAAGGATGAGTTGTATTTGAGTTGTAATTAGTTAGCTCAGTTAACTGAGTTAAGTCCAGTTAAATTAGTTCCAAACAGTTGGAGGAACTAATTGTGAGTTCGGTCAGTGAATGCATGCATGCCTGTAACTGCTTCTCTCCAGATAACTGGATATTCTCTCATAAATAACTCATGCATGTCAGTTCAGACAGAGACTCAATTGAGATTAAACGAAGGGACAATGTACTATTAGTTGGAGGAATTTTCCTATATAGGAAACTCATCCATGCAGAAGGAATTATCTCCTTCAGGATTGCATAGTTATTTCAGAGGTCAGTGTTGTGTGTGAGAGGTGAATTCACATAGGCGGCAGCTAGAGGACCCAAGAGAAACTGCGCAAGGAAATAGGAGGCTTGGAGGATTGAAGGAAGGCATATGTGTTGTCTATTCTATCTATGAGCAGCAGTGAGGGATTGTACTGAGAGCTAGATAGCTTGGGAGCTAAAGCTTTGTGTAATCCTAAGATATTTCCACTTGTATGATAATACAGATAGCAGGGTTTTTAGCTGAGGCTTTACCCAGAGTATTCTTCTGTGTTTCATGTGTATGATTTCTTCTTCTCTATTATATGTGTTCTAATTGATCTTGTTCAAAATCGATTAAGCTTCTGAAAGTTTTTTGGAAAAGTAGATCTTGTTTTTTTCTTTAGTATATTGCATAATCTGTTGATATACAGTGGGAATTTCTACATGGTATCAAAGATAGCTGATCTATAGAGAAATTTCTACATGGTATTGGAGAAAAGGTGATCAAAGCAAAGAACAATATACAAGAAGGGAGAAGTTCGAAGTTTTAGGTTCCTGAATATAGAAATCGAGTTCTTATCCCATCTAAATTTCACCAATGGCGTTCAACAGTTTAAGACTCGAGTATGCCCTTGATGGCAGCTCAAATTATATAGACTGGAAAGATCGCATGGAAGAAGTATTAGAGTAT
Source organism: Pinus taeda (assembly GCA_000404065.3). Taxonomy (NCBI): domain Eukaryota; kingdom Viridiplantae; phylum Streptophyta; class Pinopsida; order Pinales; family Pinaceae; genus Pinus; species Pinus taeda. Next base: position 149,454 of record APFE031393608.1, on the reverse strand, counting down.
AACGGTCTAAAGGAATTCATTGATCAAGAAGTCGCCAAGCCCGCAGCATCTAATGCTATAGAATTGGCGGAATGGAAGAAATGTGTGGCTAGAGCAAGGAGAATCCTCCTAGAGGGAGTTCAAGATCACATAGTCTCAAGCTTCCATGGGAAGGAGACATCATTTTCGATGTGGAAAACATTAAAAGATCTATATCAAAACAAAATTGATCAGAGGAAGATGGTGCTGAAGGATAAGCTTTGGAAAATCAAGTGTGAAAAGGGCGACACGATCTCTACATATCTGAACAAGCTCACCAACCACAAGGATGAGCTTGGAAGTGTAGGGATCACGACTGCTGATGGTGACATGGTGAGTCTAGCTCTCCCCAGTCTTCCTAAGAGCTGGCATAGCTACCAAGACTCGGTCAACGGAAGAGAGAAACTACCAAATTGGGAACAACTTTGGTTGGATCTGATGCAGGAGGAGATACGGAGAAGCACAAGAGATGGATCTTCTTCATCCAAGGAGGATGAAGAAAATTGCACCTTAGCGAGTAAGGCAAAGAAAGGGAAGGAGAAGGATTCTCATCCTAAATCCAGTTCTTCCCATGGTGGGAAGAAGTTTGACAAATCGAAAGTGTGATGCTTTCATTGTCATGAGGTGGGCCATTTTGCTACAAATTTTCCACTGAAGAAATCCAAGAAGGGATCCTTGGAAGGATCAGGAGTTGATGCACTGGCCTCACAGTTCGAGTTGGATTTCACACTCTTCGCATACATGGTTTCATCCATGGTGGGATGTGGTTGGTTTCTTGATAGTGGAGCTTCTTTCCACATGATCGGCGACAAGAGTTTGTTCAGTACCTTGGAGGAGAAAGATCTCCAGATACTCATAACGATGGGTAATGATGAAAAGTATAGTGTCTCAGGTGTAGGCATGATTGTTTTTAAGAGGGAGCATGGAGCTTGCATTACCTTGACCGATGTCAAGTATGTACTAGGACTGAGGAAAAAAATTTGGTGTTGATTGCAATGCTGGAAGACAAAGGCTATGATGTAGTCTTGAGTAAGGGAAAGGTTTTCCTTCGACACATCACCACTAGACAGGTGAAGCAGATTAGTTCACGAGTCAAGAACCTATATGCTCTTGAGGTTCTAGATGCATGCAAAGCCTTGAGGAGTAAGGAAACTGATGGAAACTTGGTGGTTGAGAGGGAGAGTACATTACCTCTCAACATGAAATGCCAGAAGAAGTCTCAAACAATTGTGGAGGAGCCACAATTGGTGAAGCAGCTTCAAGAGGTTGTGGAGAAGCCACAACTAGAGACGCTGAGAGGAGATTGAGTGGAGACATATACTCATGCAGAGACCTCCAATAGGGGGAAATTTCGAGCCAAGTGGGCAGAGGGATCACATACATCCATACCTCCAGGTTGGAGGTGGGGCGATGTGGAGTGACAGTCCCAAGAAGGTTGGAATAGTGGTAGGATCATTGAGGTACCCAACCTCTTTGATTAGACCTTGCTATTGGAGCCTCGATGAGGATTAGTAGGACAGGCTGAGTGGGTAGAGACAGATGTGGATGGAGTTGCAGAGACAACTATATTGCAGGAATCCCAAGATAGTGTAGAGCTAGCAGGCTCAACAATGCGAGAGGCACAGGAGTGTTGCACTAGTGCAGGATGGCACAGAGAGATGTGTAATGGTGTGAGATGCATGGAGTGTTGCAGTAGCTCAGAGGTCACAGAGGGAGCATTTGTCAGCGGCAGAGGAAGTGTCAACATCAGAGGATGTTTCTAGCCCAATAGGGAGGTCAGTTAGGAGATTTTTTGTTTTTGGAGTTGCTGGAGCAATAACACTTGGGAGAAGTGTTGCATGCAGAACATTCCAAAGGTTCGGGATCGGGTTCGAGTTGAATGCTTTTCTTGTTGAGAGGGAGTGTTGAAAATGGCAACAAGAAATGCTAAAAATAACATTTCTATAAATAGTAGTTCGAGTACCAGTGTTGGACATAGCAACAAGGAATGAAAAATGGAAGTGCTAAAAATAACATTGCTATAAATAGAATTTTGGGTTAGATTCCAATTTTAATTAGTCCTTGAATTAAAATTTTAAATTGGTCTCAGCAACTATTTGAGAAATAATTAATTAATTCATCTTGAGTTAATTAGTTGAAGAAAATCAAACATGAAGTCTATGTGAAGACATGCAACAATTATCCCTTTGATTGAGGAAGTTATCCCTTAATTAAGGAGATAAGGATGAGTTGCAATTAGTTAGCTCAGTTAACTAGGTTAAGTCCAGTTAAATTAGTTCCAAATAGTTGGAGGAACTAATTGTGAGTTCAATCAGCTAATGCATGCATGCATGTAACTGCTGCTCTCCACATAACTAAATATTCTATCATAAATAACTCATGCATGTCAGTTCAGACAGAGACCCAGTTGAGATTAAAGGAAGGGAAAATGTACTATCAGTTGGAGGAATTTTCCTATATAGGAAACTCATACATGCAGAAGGAATTCTCTCCTTTAGGGTTGCGTAGTTATTTCAGAGGTCAGCGTTGTGTGTGAGAGGTGAATTCACATATGTGGCAACCATAGGACCCAGGAGAAATTGCGCAAGGAAATAGGAGGCTTGGAGGACTGAAGGAAGACAAATGTGTTGTCTATTCTATTTATGAGCAGTAGTGAGGGATTGTACTGAAAGCTGGATAACTTGTGAGCTAAAGCTTTGTGTAATCCTGAGATATTTCCACTTGTATGATAATACAGATAGCGAGGTTTTTAGATGAGGCTTTCCCCAGAGTATTCTTCTGTGTTTCATGTGTATGATTTCTTCTTCTCTGTTATATGTGTTTCGATTGATCTTGCTCAAAATCAATTAAGCTTCTGGAAAGTTTGTTGTAGAAGTAGATCTTGTATTTTTCTTTAGTATATTGCATAATCTATTGATTTACAGTGGGAATGCCTACATCTGCTCTAGAGAGATGATTTTAAATCAGTGATATATCTCTCATCCAAACTTTGATTCGGCCCATTTTTTTTTGAATTTGGGTCTCTTTTCCCAAGGAATCCATATCTGCAATTTGTTTCTGAAAATTTTGCGCATAATTTTTCAGATCGGCTCTGCAAAATCTTGGCCCAAAAAAAATCTTGCTCCACTACAATGTAGAAAATCCTGTTGATTCATAAGCTAATGCAATTTTCTAAATCAAGAGACAAGTATCTACTTCTACTCTTTATAGAAGAAGCCCATAAACATCGATCAAACAATAATCAATAGAGGAAGAGAATCAAAGGTACATAACACAATAAATATCCGAGGAAAGCCACAGCTCAAAACCCCACTATTTGTTTTGTATTAATCCAAAAAATCAAGATGAAATTACAATGCCTGTTCTCTCTAGAACAATCCCATCTAGCAAATTCAATATACAACTCATAAGCAAGATCAAGGCAAAATATTAGCCTCTTCACAAGCTCTCCAAGTCTCTATTCCAATGTGTAATTCTATGAAGGATAGCTTGTATTTAAAGGGAAATAAAGGCTATAAAAATAGTGAAATCCTTTAAGGATTAGTTCCTGATTGCATGCACTATCAGTGAAACTCAGAAAAATATAAAACAAATAGTACATTGTCCCTACACTCTAGTCCCAACTGGGTCTTTCTCAGAATAAACATGCGTGCATTTCTGATGAGTAAATATTCAGTTAACTGGAGTAGCACTGGTGGAGTTCATTAGTGTCACCACTAACTGTTAACTCACTATTAGTTCTCTCAATCAGTTGGAGAGCTAATTTAACTAAATTGACTCATGAAACTCAGTCTTCTATTTTACAACTCACAATTAACTCACACTTGACTCCTACAAAGTAGGGAGAACATATACATGACTTCCAAAAGACTTCCAACTTGAATTTCCTAAGCTAAGTAAGTTTAATAAACTTAATTTAACTATTTTAAGTTTCTATGAGAATAGAATTTGAATTTAATTCAAAGTTGAATTCAAGGACAAATTAAACTAGAATTTTTTGTTGCCATTTCTCAACAATGTGTGTTTCCATCAACAACAAAGGGGGAGATTTTTGAATGGTGTTTTCATTAATGTGAATTTATATCTTTGAATACTCTTAATATTCATCTATGGATTTGATTGATTGGAAGCTCCTATGGCCAAGAAGCCCTGTAAAGATGAGAAGCTCTTCTGGTGTGGTCACGATTCCCTACATTTGATGAAAAAGAAAAGAAAGAAAGATCATGTTTTCAACTCTCACAGTCATCATCATTTAATTGTCTTTGTTGTGCTGATTCCAATGGTAGGTGGCACACTAGATAACTCCTCACGATTGAGGAGATATGTTTAGTCAAAATTGGAGCCCCAGTGTGTGGTTAGGGAACCCCAAATTGAATGTTGAAAGGCATCATGATAATTGGTTAAATATTGGTTCTATATTCAAGAAAAAATGATTACATTATGTGGGGCTTATCAGCCCTCAAAATAAGAAATTTTCTAGTCCAAAAAAAACTTTCTAAGGAAGGTCATATCAAGGAATTTCATTACAAAAATATTTAAGAAATGGTGATCTTCTTGGGTCAGTCAAAGGGTGAAATTAAACCTTTAAATTATTATTTTTTGCTCAATTTGGCTCCATGAATTAGGGCATGTCAACCCCCTTTATGACCCATCTTTCCACTATAAAATGAGGACTCAGTTCCTCCTCATATCATCAAAAACATTCACGCAAATATTTTGTATTCTTTTTCTGAGGCCAAGGTAGAATGCCTATCATAGGAGTAGGAAAAGTTAAAAAATGTTTTGAGCATTAAATTTTTTATCTTTTCCTATTGGTCCTTCACTCATTTTATGAGGCTCAGTCAAGGAAGAAAATTTATAATTTGAGAGACCTATTTTATGCCAAAAATTCCAGATCCTTCCTAAGGCTCTATCTAAGGTTATTTGATCCTATATGGTAGAAAATAAATGAGAAATATTTTTTTATTCTATGGGAAAATTCGGATGTTGTTCTGTGGTAATATTGAGGTACACTTTGCATCAGTTCTAAATCCTAAACAAAAGCTTCCAAGTCTATTTTTTTGGGCTTCTTGAGGCCAGATTTATGGGTCAACTTCGCACTATTTTGTGAGATAATTCATAACAATCAATGGAACATTTTCGAATAAATTTTTGGGCTTGTTCATGGATCATATTCCACACCTTCTGTGAATTTATTTTCACAAGACCCAATGTTCATCTTGGTATTCTATTTGTCTTAGTTTCAATGGCTAGTCTCAACTTATCTAAGGCTTGGTTCTGATGCAGATTTCATGTGTGCATCTTAAAGACTTACTTTAGGTTCCTTTTAGACCTATTTGTGGCATATATGAAGGGTTTTGAAGGTGAATTTAGAGGGTGTATATTTTTACTGTAGATTCAACATCTTAAGTGATATGTTAAACCATAAGACAAGAATCTACTCTACTCTTCAACAGAAACCAAAATTGATCGATGAAAACAATAAGCAGAAAAGGAAGAATATAATCACACACAACACAATATTTATCTAGGGAAAGCAACTACTAAAAACCTTGACTATTTATACTTCATTAACCAGAAGATATGAGAAGAAAATACAATGTTTGTTCAACCCAAACAATTCCTACACAAGTACAATCTATCTCTCTGCTTCCTAGGAAAGCCTTGGATGAATACAATATGCTCTCCTCAACCTTGAGCTCAACCTGCACAAGTATTTCCTATCCTCTTCCTGACTGACTGCATTTGGCCAACACTTAGCCAAGTTCCTATCCTTCCAAGCTCCTACTTCCTTGCCTAATTCTTGAGAGAATTATCCCATATTTACTTGGGAAATACACTCTTCATAACTGTGCAATCCATCCATAGGCCCCCAACTGATTGGATGCACCATTAGTACAACTTGGAAAATTATACAACTGATAGTACACTGTCCCTTAACTCTAATCTCAACTGGGTCTTCCTTTGAACTAACATGCATGAGTTATTTATGAGTGAATCTTTAGTTAACTGGTGTGGCAATGAAGATGCACCAGTGCCTATCCCCACTACTAGTTCCTCAAACAATAAGAACTAGTTTAACTGACTATAACTCATTTAAACAGAGTTAATTAATTACAACTCAAAATAGCTCAACTTGGGCCCCTAAAATTTAGGGATCACTTTACATGACTCTAGATAGACTTCCGAATCAAATTTCCTAAGCCAATTAATTCAAATTAACTTAGTTAACTACTACAGGCTTATATGAGAATATAATTACAATTTATTTGAAGGACAAATTAAATTGGAATTTCTAGATGTTATTTTTAACATTTCTTGTTGCAAATTTCAACACTCCCTCTCAACAAGAAAGGAATTCAACTCCATCCTGATTTGGTACCTTTGGAATGTTCTACATGCAACACTTCTCTCTAGCATTGTTGCTATTGCAACTTTTGAAACCGAAAAAAAAAACATCCAAACTGAATTAGTATGATGCATCTATCACCAAAGTCTCTGATTGCTACTAGCTCCTACATTGTCTACTGAAAACTCTGCGCTTCTTTTGCCTTTTCATTGTGCCATCTACACTACTGCCAACTCTGCTTTGCACTCCATAGTATATGATTGTTGCTAATCTATACCTCTGTCACTTTGACATCTAACTACATCAACTACCACTAATCTATCCTACTGCTATGTACTGTGGGCTCCTGTAGCAAGGTAAAAATCCATGATACAAACCATCTCAATGGACCCTGCCCAAATTTCTGCACTCTTGGGACTATTACTTCACATCACCCGACCTCTCACTTGGAGGTATGGCTGCATATGCTCCCTATGCCCATTTGGCTCGAAATTCCTCCCTACTAGAGGTCTCTGCTTGAGTGGATTTCTCTACTCAGTCTCCTCTTTGCTTCTCCAATTATGGTTGCTCCACAACTTTCTTAGTCTGCTTTTGAGTCTGCTTCTTCTCTACTAGAGTAGATATCCCCACTCGGTCTCCTCTCTGCTTATCTAATTGTGGCTGCTCCACAAATTTTCTAGATTTCTTTTGAGGCTTCTTCTAGGGCTACATGTTGAGAGGTAATTCATTCTCCCTCTCAGCCACCAAGTCTCTAACATTTTCCTTGCTCTTCAAGGCTTTGCATGCATCTTCGACCTTGATAACATACAGGTTCTTGATTTGCACACTGATCTATTTCACTTGTCCCATAGTGAGGTATCTAAGGGAAACATTTCCCTTACTAAAAATCACATCATAGCCATGGTCTTCCAATATCATGATGGAAACAAGATTCTTCTTTAGTCCTGGAACATACATCACATATATGATTTTAAGAGGGGAACCAAACTCCCTTTGAAAGGTAATTGTGTCGATTCTAGTAACGCTATACCTCTCGTCATCTCCAAAATTTATGTTCTAATTAAGGTATTTCTCCTTAGAGTCAATGAAGAGATCTTTATTCCCTGTCATGCGGAATGAGGCATCATTGTCAAGATACCACACACTTCCTATTTCAGTGTTGGCCATGCAGGTAATGAGAGTGAAATCAAGTTTGAATTGTGAAGCTAGAGCTTCACCTGCTGCTGCTACTGTAGGCTCCTTCTTTCTTGTTTTCTTTTGTGGGTAATTCGTGGCATAGTGCCTGTATTCGCGACAGTGAAAACACTTCACTTTCAACAAGTCCTTATTCTTTTTGCCTGATGAGCACTAGTATTGTAGCAAGAATGTTGCAACTCCTGGGGCTACCAACTTTACTTTATCATCCCAAGGTTCGTACAAACTTAGACGTGACAGTGTTGTATACACAGTAGATGAAATGGTCTACTCTTGTCACTTTTTGACATGGGCGATAGACCACTAGGGTTTCTCAAACCAGCCTTCTATTAGCTAGAAGAAGTCTAACTACCAAATGGAGAAGGGAAAATTATCCTTAATGAAAGAAAAGGAATGCTTCTTACTTTAAGGAATGAAAGAATAAAATGGAAGATCCTATAAAGTGACATGAAATCATCTAGCTAACCATTTACACATTTTTCTTGCAAAAGAATCCTAACTCAACCTTGTTTATAACATTTGATGATCTAGACTAACTGAGCATGTAATCTGATCTAAGAAGTATTGTGACTAATGCATGCATGTGCTAATTTGGGAATTGTAGAAAAATCCCTTTTTTGATGTTTTAATTTTATGAATGCAAATGCTAATTTTCACTTGTTCTTTAGCAGGGGAGATAGGTATGGAGGGAAAGGTATGGATTTGTCTCAAGGGTATGGAAGCCAAGTGGAAGCCTAATCTAAGCTCATATGGCATTTTTTTCTAATTTCGGGATTAAAACAGGCTGCTACAGGGTTTCCTTGTAGTACTACTATAGGATCTCCTAGTTCTACTACAGGATGCGCTGTTTTACTATAAGAAATAGGATGAAAGCTTAGGATATGGTTGGAAAGGTAGAATGAAGTGTGGGAAAGCTATCTAATGGATAAGTAAGGCATGGAGGAGGTGAACACTATCCAAGGCTTAGTCAGGTGCTTCAACATGGTTGGATTTTCTCAATGGAAATGGAAATTTTTCTTACAAGACAAGGATTCATATTTAGGGTTTAGTGGACTTTGGAAGCATGGGTAGATAGTACTTTGATGAGGTGAATGAGATGAGGTGCCCCTGCAAAATAGAAGCTTTTGCAACAACATACACTCTTATCTTCATTTATACACAAATTCATCTATACATGGAAAAGATTTATTGAATGGAGGAAAACATAGTTGTTGTGAGCTAATGGCTAAGTTCATGAATGGAAGTGCTTTAAACCCATAGTAAAACTTAGAGATCAAAATGGAAATTGAAAATAATCCTAATGAACTCAAAGGAAATGATCTATTTATCAAGAAACACTAGATTATGCAGTAATAAAACAAGAAATTTGTTTTTGGGCTGTATGAATGAAACCCTCAAGTCATGATCCCATGAGGGAGATGAGGTAAAAGCCACTATCGCAAGATTTTCTAGAGTGTCTATTGTCACTATGATACCACTAATATAACTATCCATAAATGGAAGAAAACTAATTAATCACTCAAATACTTGCATATTAACAAAACCAAAATCACTTCAACGGCTAACTGTGAATGTAATCTAAGCATACATGTATAAGAATAGGAACCTCTGCCGCTAGGGTTGGGCCCTAACCCGAGAGATTCAACCCTCTGAGTCAAATCAATGTTGGGTCAAGGGAATGCTTCTCATTTCCATTAAAATATAAAAAATACATAAGAGTCATCAATCACAATGTCTTAGCTCGAAAATGCCTCTTGGCTACAACAAAAAAAGTATGAATCCTAATAAGGCTCTAGGCCTTCTTATTTATACAAATCAAGCTAACAAAAACTTCCTTGAATTTAGGGAGGCTTGGCTCCCAACTCAAGATCAACTATCCTTCAACTCTCACTGGCTTGGCTGCCAATGACCCTAATGGCTCGACTGCTTATAAATCCATGCTGATGAGATCTGGTGGAGGAATCTTTGAGTGAGTGACGAGTTAAGGAGGGAGATCCAATCTCCTAAAATCCCTCTTTCTTGTCTACTTCAATTTCCTGCACTTTAATTAGCCAAAATTTTCTCCAAAACCTGTAATTAATGCACATTAGACCACAATACATGACATCTCATATTTACCCTTCTCATTAAGAAAAATATAACAAAACATGTAAATAAATGTGAGAAAAGTTGATTTTAATAAGCTATAGAGTGGCATTAAGGTCCATATAATTTACCCATTGATGAGCCTCATCATCACTCCCCTACTAAAAGTGTTTCTCATCCTTTGAGAAACTCAATTTATGGCCATGTCTTTCATTGCTTTGGTGGTCTCCCTAACATTCCAAACCTCTGTTGCAGTATCCTCCTCTTGTGGAAAAATCTTGCATGCTTCTCTATTTCCTCCCATTGTTTTCTTTCTTCTTCTTCTTTTCTCCTTTCTAACATACCTGAGAGCAATGGTGGACTAAGTTTCAAGCCAAACTAGTTGACTTTGAGTCTTTGCAATGCCTGCTTACATAGTGGGGTCTTGTCTAGTGCATCCCTAATTATTTAAGGGGAATGATACTCTTGGATCTTTAGGATGTAGGGTAAGGTGTTCCATCTCCTTTGGCATGCTTGCTCGCTTTCATCCACCAACAATCTCAAAGTGTCCTCAAAATGAGTGGCTACTTTCTCTTGTGTAGCTAGGTATCTTGGTACAAGCTAGGGATCATTGGTGATGAGGTTGTGGGTGCTAATGACAGCCATGGTGTTGATATGTTATACTATGATGTAAAGGGGCTATGCTTCTTCTCTTTCCAATACCCATTTTACTTCCTTCGCCTTGGCCTCCTCATGACTCATCCATGATGCCAAGGCCATCAGTTGTAAGTCCCTTAGATTTTGATTGGGGTCCCACATATTCAAATATATTAAGGCTAAGTTATGTAGGTAGAATTCAGTTATCTTGGCCTTATCCTCTAGGGTGCTTTGGTCATAGAGCTCAATGAACTACCTATAGTCCTAGAAAGGCATAGTCCCTCGTTGTGCTAGGGTTTTTATCTGAAACTACAACCATTGTTCTTTAAGGTACAAGGCATATGATTTTGTTGGCATCCTGCACTAGAGTGCCTCCATGGAGAAACTTGTCATAGCTGCCAATTGGCTCTCTTTTCCCTCTACTTCCCTCCTTAGCAATGTGTTCTCAACCTCTAGTTGAGATTTCATCACTCTTTCCATGTCCCTTATCTCACTCAACTCTATGCCCATATATAGCGGTTTCTCTTCCATATTTTCCACATCCTCTACACATTTTTATTTAGAAATTTGCATCCAGCAATGTGTCCTTTCTCTCTCCTTTTAAAGCTCAAAGAATAGAGGGATGGAAAATTTTTGTGGTATTACTTTGCCTCCCTTAATGAATCTATAATAGGAGCTGATGTTTGGCTGTGGGCTAGGTTCCTGCCACTCTTGGGACTCTCCCTTTACTCTCCCTGGAGTATTTGTCTCCCCCTATACTTGTGTTTCTCCCTCGTTTCCTTCCCTTTGCCCCTGTTGTCCTTCCTGCTCCTATTTTTTTGTTTCCTGTAGTTTTGATAGGGGTTCCTGTGGGATTGCTTATGTTTCCTGTAGGAATGTTTGTGTTTCCTATAAGAGGCATTTCCATTTTTGAAAAGGGGTCAAAGGTTCTTTAATTTGTTGTGTTGATATTGACCTAGTGATAGACCTCCTAACATAGGTGATTGGTGACCTTGGGGAATCCTGTTGTGATGTGCCCTCTTCACCTCTCATTCCTAGAGGGACTAAAGTTTCTTGTTCTCTTGGTGAGTCCTCAATGATTATAGGAGTCTTGGTAAGTTTTTTAGGTCTCCCTTGTTTTATCGTAGTGCTCCTCCTTGTTCTGAAGTATAGGAGAGTCTACCTCTGCATCTTTCCTGTTGATTTTATAGGTGTACTTAGAGAAGTCAAGGAAACAACTGCCTCCTTCTATGTGGGCTCAAGAGACACTCTTGGGGATTCCCCTCCTTCCTTGCTATGTATTTAGGACTTGATCCATTCTTTTGTGCTTCTTCCCTACTGTCCTTTTCTTCCTCTATTTCATTTATTTTTTGTCTCCTCTTCTTCCTTCGGTTCTTCTTATTCTTCTCCATGCTCCTCTTCTTTGGGCTCTTCTTCCTCTTCTTCAGGATCTTCTTTCTCTCCTTTTTCTTCTTCTTCTTCCTCTTCCTCACCACTAGAATTAGTGTCTCTTTCATACTCAATGGATTGAATACATCTTCTCTATTCATGTCTGCAAATGTTGACCGCATAATAGGGATTCGTAAGTTACTTAGGGAATCTTCTAATATGAGCTTGATCAGTCCATGATGTGCCAACTATTGATGCTTTCCTTCTTGTATTCTGATGTTCATGTCTATTATTGATTTCAACAAAAAGTAGGGCACACTAAGTCTTCTATGAGGAGGTAACTCTTCTCCAAATCTCATCTCATGGAGGAGTCTAAATTGGTAACCATATACTATATTAAGCCTACTGTCACAAAAATATACTTTAGAATGTGATAGCTTACTTCATCCAAGGATATGCAATGCCCTCCCTTCTAATCCCATTTTTGTCTTTAATTGGTTCCTCTCCTTCCAAGAAAAATTTCTTCCTGGCAAGAGTGTTTCTAGCTTTATCCTCTTTTCTCCATTGTAAAACTAGAGGAATGGTAGTGATCCTGCTAATGCTTTCAAGGGTAATTGTTACTGAAAATCTCCTTACTATAGAAGTGTCACTAACTCTAGCTAGATTTATGAGTGACATTGCAAATTCACTAGTTATATCATCATCATATCCCCTAAGTCGCTCGAAGAATCCCAACCATTGATGCCTTGTAAAGATTTCTAGCACAGGAGGATGATGATGTATTCTAGTTGTTCTAGTGGGCTCCCTTCTGTTGAAACCCCCTGTCATCTTCTCTCTCTGTCAATCTGATTGTATGAATTTTTGGTGGCTATATATTAAGAGCTTTACGAGGTGATGAGGGTTTAGAGTTTAGGAGGGTAATGTCTACAATTATTCCTTTACTCTACACAATCCTCCACACAATTCTGCCTATCTCTATGCACACTGTAATCACTAAAATAAATGATAATTTATTTTATTTTTCTCTGTACAAATGAAAGGAGGGAGGATATGGCACCTACCTTTCATTGTAATGCCTTGGTTGAGGAGAATTCTTGAATAGCTAGGCCCTAGGCATCCCCTCACAACATTTCTAACAATTCTCATTATTTCCTATAGTTTTCTTGTAGGTGCTCACTGTAGGATGGCCGAGACTATATTTTCATTCAATGGCTCCTCCAAGTGGTCCCATCTCCAAAATATCGAAATGAACAATGTCTTGCATGAAATTTAGGGAATATTTCTATTTATGGTCAATTTCATTCAGCGATGTGCTCACTGGATGACTACGTATTTCTCCTTTCAGACCATTGGTCCCACTATTAGTTATCATGGAACCCTTCCTCATAATCATCACCAACTGTTATACAACGTAACTCAACCACCTTTTCGATTCATTCACTTTGATGTGACCTTGCCACGTGTTCAGTTGACTAGCACTTTAACTTTTTGTTATCGGGCTGAGGGTGGCCAAATTAATTGGCCACCTTCACTTATAAAACCAAAATTTTCATATTCCTACAGTTTTAATCATATTCGTACTTATGAGAGAGTGTGGATGAGGTCACATACTTTTGGTTCCTTTGCTTTGTTGATGCACGTTGGAGGGTGGATCTGTTGTGTTGCTTATGAGTCGGGTATGTCTTCTCTTCTACTCTCTTTTTGTTGATTTTATTATGTTGATAGGTTCTCTTCTTGTTGTGATGTGTAGGTGATGGCTCCTTCTACTATTTCTGAGATTTGGAGAGGTGCCATAGTGCCTACAGTTATGCTGATCCTTTTCTAATATGTGGGTGCTGAATATTGAGCTTGGAGCCTATTGCTGTTTCAAAATAGGCTGCTATAGGGTTTCTTGTAGTACTACAGGAAATCCTGTAGCTGCTTGTTTTTTAATTTTTGTGGCCTTTCTTTTGCTTGGAGGTTGAATAGATGTTGGAGTTAGTGGAAAGTGTGGCCATGGAATGGTAGGTGAGGTAGGTTGTTGTTGCTATGCCCCTTTGATATTTCTTTCTTTCTTCTCTTTTCTTTTTTGTTTTTTTCTAATTTTTTTTTCTAAGTATATTTTTTTGATGGACACAAAGGGTGACATGGTCATGAAGGAGTATTGGTTGAGATGTGGTGAAGTCAATGGCCTTATTTTTCTAACCAAAACAATCATGCATCATGATTTTTCCATCAAACTCCCATTCTTATAGGTTTTCAGGACTTCTTGTAGTACTACAGGAAACTCGTATAGTAACTACAGAAAATCCTATAGAAGTCACAAAATTGGCTGAAAATTGGATTATTCTATGGTTGGAGATGAGTATGGATGAATCAACATGGGGTTCATGGAGGAGATGAAATTAATGAATAAAAACATGGGGTTTTTCATGGCTTTCTGCTCTCTGATATCTATGTCCATTCTCTTCTTAAAAACCTGCAAAACCCAGAATTGTTATGAGTGGGCAAGTTTGAGGTCCCTGCCATTATTTTTATTATTTTTATCTCTTTTTTTCTTTTTTTGAAAGACAACCAGGTTGCTTGAAAGGAGGTTTTCATCCTGGTTTCCCGCCCTAGGCGCCTCAAAGGATTTTTTCACCCAATGGTATTTTCTTTTTCTCTTTTTCCTTTTTTTTTTTTAAACTCTTGGATTGCCTCAAGGAGGGTTTCAACCCAAGAGTGGGCCTCAGGTTCCTCATGGGGGTTTTCACCTGGGTCTCTTATTGTCTCTCTCTCTTTCTTTTTTTTCAAAGATTCAACAATCTTCAAGAACTTGGTGAGTGGAAGCAGAGACTCCTTCAATCACCATTACTACCTTACTGATACTACTGATGAACTCCTTCTTTGACAAAGGATTTTTTTAGACTTTCAATCTATACCCATTGAAAAGAAAGGGGATAAATTCTTCATCAATGGCTCTTATCTGAACAACCCCATTTTCATGGCACTTTTCTATCATATATGGACCCATCCATATGGTCATCAACTTGCTTTTGAAATACTTGAACCTAGAGTCATACAACAGAGCCCAGTCACCTTCTTGAAATAGTTTGTCTCTGATATTATTTTCATGCCAGACCTTTCTTTGTACTTGAGTCACCTCTGCGTGTAGGAGGGCCTGCATCCTGAATTCATCTAACCCATTGAGATGGAGCAGCCTCTCTTTATGTGCCCTTGAAACATCTAGATCCAACTCTACTACCATCCTTAAAGTGTTGTACTCAAAATCAATGGAGAGCAAAGCCTTCTTCCCATAAACAAAATCATAAGGGGTGAAGCCAATGGTTGTCTTCCAAGTTGTATTGTAGCCTCCACTAGTATATCGACCTAATCCTTCCTACTATTGCTCACCACTTTTGTCAAAATTATTTCCAATGTTCTGTTGGTGACTTCTACTTGTGCATTGGCCTGAGGGTGGTAAGGAGTGGACTTCATGTGCTTGATCTTATGATGGGTTAATAGATTCTCAATTATGTGTGAAATGAATTGAGTGGCATGATCAATGACTAGCTCTCTAGGGTATCCAAACTTGTAAAGCACATTCTCCCTCAAGAACTCAACCACTTTATCTTTTGTGGCTACCTTGACAGCTTTGGTTTTATCCCACTTTGTTAAGTATTCAATGCACACAATGATGTAATTTTTCTATCCTGATGGAGGATCAATGGGCACAATGAAATCCATTCCCCACTTGCCAAATGGATCAAAATTCACTTTAGGTTTCAAATACATTTCATCCCTGGGAGTAGGTTTCCCCATTCTTTGGAACTGATAACAATGGTTGGTATACCTTCTTGCATTCTTGGTGGAGAGTGGGCCAATAATATCCAGCTTGTAGTACGTTGAAGGTTGCCCTTTTGGCTTCAAAGTGACCTTCACAAGGCCCATCATGATAAGCCACAAGAATTTCAAAAACTTCATCCTCCCTGACACATCTTCTCAAAATTTGATTTAGGTCCAACTTGAAGAGATTACCCCCAATCCAAGTGAATGGGGCATTTTTCCTTATAATTCCACTCTTTTCCTTGGAGGATAGATTTGGAGGGAACTGTGCAGCTACTAAGTAGTTGGTTATGTTAGAAAACCACATAGAGACAACTGAAATGGTGAATAAATGTTCACATGGCATCTGGTCATCAACCATCCCTTCCTCACCTGTAGGAAAAGCCAATCTGGACAAAAAATCTGCAACTACATTTTCTCTTCCATGCTTATCAATAATAGTTAGATCAAACTATTGTAACAAAAGTAATAATCTAATAATTCAAGCATTCACATTAGGTGTTTTCATAAAATATTTAATGGCAACATGGTCGGTATGTACAAAGGTCTGGTAACCAATAATGTAATGTCTAAATTTATTCAAGGCATGGACAATAGCTAGGAGCTCCTTTCCAGTCACAATGTAGTTCAAATTATATTTGGACAGATTTTTATTGATGGAGTAAATGAAATAAGGTAGATTTTCATCTATCTAGCCTAGAGATACCCCTATAGCATTTTTAGAGGCATCGGCATGTATGTGAAAAGTAAAAGCCCAATTTTGTCCTTGGAGTATAGGTACAATAGTGAACTTGTCCTTTAGGGTTTCTATGGCCTCTTGGTAGCTTTTTGACCACAAAAATTTGAGTCCTTGGCCAATAGTCCAAACAAAGGTGAGGATACCTTGCTAAAGTTCTTTATGAATCTCCTATTGTATCCAAATAAGACTATGAAAATTTTGGCATCCCTCTGCTTCTAAGGAGTAAGGACCCTCTTTATGATATATGTCCTTGAATATTGAGTGACCTAGAACATTCCCTGTAGTAATTAAGAACTAACACTTCTTGGGACTAAGGAATAAGCTCATTTCAATTCATTTGTTTAATACCTTTCCCAGGTTAGAGAGAGTCTCTAGGAAATCACACCCATAAAGGGTGAAATCATCCATATAGATTTCTACAGAGTCATCGACTAGCTCTGTAAAGATGCTGAAGACTACCCTTTAGAAAGTGGTAGGGGAATTGCATAACCCAAAAGGAAGGACCCTATAAGAAAATGTACCCCAGGGACAGGTGAATGTGGTTTTATCCTGGTCCTCTGGGCTGATCTAGATCTGATTGTAACCACTGAATCCATCCAAGAAAGAGAAGAACGTATTTCCTACTAGACCATCTAATACTTGGTCAATGAAAGATAAAGGGAAATGGCCTTTTTTGTGGCTTTGTTTAGCTCTCTATAATCTACATAGATCCTCTGCTTCCCATTTTTCTTTGGAACTAGAACTAGAGGAGACACCCACTCACTATTGGAGATGGGGTAAATAAACCTTGCATCCAACAACTTCTGCAGTTCTTCTTTGACTATATCCTTGAGGGTTGGGTTCATTCTCCTCTAAGGTTGGCACACTGGCTTGCAGCCTTGATGTAAATGTGGTGAATACACACTGATGGGTGCACTCCCTTCATTTCCTTGTAACTCCACAAAAAGGCATCCACATGCTTCCTTAGCATGTGACATAATTCCTCTTCCTAGTGTACAAAGAGAGGGGTTGATCTTCAATGTTCTTTCTGGGCCAAATTCTATCATCTTGACATGAGTAGGGCTTGAGTTGGCGAGGCACAAATCAATCCAAGGGTTATCTTCGACTTTCTTCACTAGCTCCTCAAGAGACATGGTGTTGTGGGGCTAATTCTGGAGGATCTTCTCAATTAGTTCATCTTCATCAGGTTTCCCCCCCATAGTATCATCTAGGGTACAGATTGGGAAAGAGTAGATTTCATCTTCTTCCTCCTCTTTTAACCATAAAGGTAAGTCATGCTCCAGAGATGGTTGAGAATGAGGGTACGGGACCAATTGTTTGGACAAATGCCCATTTTTAATGGCCATATTCCAAGCCCTGCAACTTATGTAAGCATCGGTAGTGGCTAACCATGGCCTCCCAAGGATGAGAGGATAACCATTGAACTTGGTCTTAGGTTGGAGAACTAAGAAGTCAACAGGGTATTCCCAAGAATCAATGGAGACCATCACATCCTCAACAACTCCATAAGGAGCTACTGTGGACCTGTCTGCAAGTTGCAAGACTACTTTGGTCTTTCTTAATGATCCCTAGAGATTCAGTTTAAGCATAGTCTCCTTATTCATCACATTGATGGCAGCCCCAAGATCGATCAAGGTCTGGGTGACAATGATGCCATCGATGTGTTCATCTACTATAGGACTTCTAGGATCTAGATACTTTGGGAAAATCGATCACCCCAATGTTACGTTTGACAGTTGTCCAGTGACATTAATGGTAGGGGTGTCTTTATTTTGCCTTCCCAAATGTTTGAAACACTTCTTTACTAACTTGTTGTAGATGGGGACACCATTGATAGCTTGGAGAAGAAGGATTTTAACACACATGTTTTTCAATTCACCCAGAAGTTTAGTCTCTTCTAGGGTGTGTTGAACATGATGGGTTAATCTCTCAGGAAAAGGAGGTGGATTTGTTTTAGGGACACTTTCTTCCTTTTCATCTTCACACTCCTCAGGTGGATATGGAGGTTGATTATCCGAAAGCACTCTTCCACAACTGAGGTTAATTTCTTGAATTTCTACAGCATGGGCACGGTAGGATGCTTCTCCACTATAGGCTTGTTGTGTCTGTTTGTTGTTTGGGTTCGGATTTGGTTGAGCAGGCATCTGAGGTTGCTTAGGTGGAGCAGGGTGTAGGAGATGTGATTGAGATGGAGGTGGTGGTAGTAAAGCTGGAGCTTGGTTGTATGGGGGCCTCCACCCTTGGGATGGTGCATTCTACTTAGGTTGTGGAGGAGAATATGGATGAAATGGTTGGTTGGGAGGTTAGGAATGATATTGAGGTGCAAAAGACCATGGAGATAGTGTGGAGCATGATACGAGCAGGAGGGAACCAAGGGGGAATGGATGTATTCTGGTTAGGGTTGTAATATGAATAGGATGCCCCTTGCATGCCTTACTAGTATGGTCAAGGTCCTTAAGGCCTCCTTTGGTTGATATAGCAGAGTTGTTCAGTCAACCCATCAGTTCGTTGATACACAAATTTTAATCTAGGAAGAGGATGGAACTTGTCTATGGAGTGGTTTCCCTCACAAACTGAGCATATTTATATAAGATTTAATGGAAATTCGTCCTTAGGGTGTCTCCTGGTGCATCTAGGGAAGAAGATAACTAAGGCTCTCTCTGCTTCCTCCTTCTTCCTCTTGATTTGCATGATATCCATTTGTAGAGCAATGGTATGCAACATTTCACTCTTAAATTCTTCCAAGATGTTCCCAATTTCACTTTTTATGGATGTGTTGGAGGAGGATGAACTGGCCAAAGATTGACTATCCCTACCCTTCTTTCTAGCTGCCCTAGAATAATTTTTGAAAAATGTCTTGATATCAACATAGGGTAATTGATAGATGTCCCCTCCTGATAAGAGGTTTAGGGTTTCTATGAGATCTTCCCTGATCCCTCTAAGAAGGACTAGCTTAAGCAATCCAAGATCAAGGGTGCTCCTAGCCCTTTTGTAGTTGAGTTGGATTCTTTCCTCATAACCTTCTAAAGATTCATCATGTCCCAAGGTCATTCTAAAAATTCCCTCTCTAGTATCTTTGGACTTGTAGTAGTCCCTATACTTATTGTTGAAGGCTTGTTGCATCTAAGCCCAAGTGGTGATATTGTCCCTAAGTAAACCCATGAACTAGCGCAAGGCTACATCTTTGAGAGTGGATGGGAACAATTTCAACTTTTGGTCATCAGAGGTGTAATCATAAGTTCTGCATATGACAGAAAACTCAAACAAAAAGGTATCTGGGTCTTCTGAGGTCAGACCATGAAAGTGCAGAAGAGCAGAGGGGCTTATGTTTTTCATCCTAGCATCCCCATTAGTTTCTCTGATGGGAAAATAACCCTTAGCTCTATTCTCAGCTCCTTTTCTGTCTCCAATCCCATTTTTATTTTTAGCCATGGTGTAAGTCGGTAGAATGGTCTCTTCTTCTTCCTTGATAGGATATTCAAAAATCTATGGTTGTTTTCCTAATGGTCCTCTAGCTCACATTCACCGAAGAAGAGGGAAGGTTTCATGTTTGATGCAATGGGGTTATTTGGAAAAAAATTCCATAAGTTGTCTCTACTCCTACAAGACATGAAATGAGTTTATTTTGTCTTTTTAAGGTTTTCTTAAGAATTAATTGTAGAATGGAAAGAAAGCAAAACCTAATTGCAACTAGTTGTTGAAAGGAACTACTTGTAGAATTGGAAAGAAAGAAAAAGATTGCAACTATTCATTGAAGGGAACTATTTGCAGAATTAGAAAGAAATGAGGAAAAAAAGAAATCAGAAGTCACATCTGCTTAGAAACCTCCCTGACAACGGCTCCAAAAAGTGATGAGCGCTAGTATTGCAGCAAGAATGTTGCAAATCCTAGGGCTACCAACTTTACTTTATCAACCTAGGGTTCATACAAACTTGGAGGTGACAATGTTGTATACACAGTAGATGCAATGGTCTACTCTTGTCACTTTTCAACTGGGGTGATAGACCACTAGGGTTTCTCAAACCATTCTTCTATTGTCTTTAAGAAGTCTGACTACCAAATGGATAAGGGAAAATTATCCTTAATGAAAGAAAAGAAATGTCGCCTACTTTAAGGAATGAAAGACTAAATTGGAAGATGCTATAAAGTGACATGAAATCATCTAGCTATACATTTACGCATTTTTCTTACAAAAGAATCCTAAATTAACCTTGTTTATAACATGTAATGATCTAGACTACTTGAGCATGGAATTTGATCTAAGAAGTATTATGATTGTTGCATGCATGTGCTAATTTAGGAATTGTAGAAAAATCCCTTTTTTGATGTTTTAATTTTATGAATGCAAATGCTAATTATCACGTGTTCTTTGACAAGGGAGATAGGTATGGAGGGAAAGGTATGGATAAGTCTCAAGGGTATGGAAGCCAAGTGGAGGCATAATCTAAGCTCAAATGGCACCTTTTTTTCTAATTTCAGGCTTAAAATAGGCTGCTACAGGGTTTCCTGTAGTACTACTACAGGATGCCATGGTTTACTACAGGAAACAGGCTGAAATCTTAGGAGATGGTAGTGTTGAAGCCTCGAAAATCGTTGCCTCAACATGGGTGAAAACCACCTGGTATGGACCTTGATTGGCAACTCCTTTTCCATTTGGAGTAGTGGCTCCAACTGGGGATAATGGCACCAGTTTCCCAATCTGTTTAATGCTTGTGCTAGATGGGGTGATGTGTGATGTTTCTAGAGTAACGTTTAAGCTAATGGTAATCTAATATAAACTAATCAATCACAATTGCATTTAACTTATAATTTCTAAAAAGTATCTAATCATAATATACCTGGGATAAACTTGATGTATGTGATCTACAATAATTTCTAAACGCAATTGGTAATAAAGATCATTCAATTACGATTGGAAGTGAATTCGTTTTAACAATAATCGTTTCATATAAAAAGTTGGCAACGATTGCGAGAAATATACCGCATAAAGAGTTATTCATATATTCAGCATGAAATAAAGATCATCATCATACAGAAGTGTGATAATGATAATTGACATTCAGACTTTGATACATAAATAATTCGAAAAAGAATTGATTGCTTAATACATAAGTAAAAAGGATTCGACATAAAAGTACCATTTATAATACGTCCTACTCATGTGTTTTAGCAATATTGATATATCTTCAATCCATTCAACATCATCTAAGAGTACAAAAGTGCAATTTCATTAGAAGATGCTAAGTCAGATAAAAATAAATCTTGTTCCATATATTTCACCAGAACTTCCTCAAAGGGATAAAAGTGCATGTTTTGAAGAGAGTTTTTAATAAAATTTTGGAACCCTCTCTAAATGCATGAGAGGGGTTTAAATACTAAAACTATAAAACTAAAAATATATTATTACAAAAATAGTTGAGGAGGTTTAAATGACCTGCCTTAATTTATGCAAAAATCAAATTAAAATTAAAGTAAATAGGGTGACTATGTTACATTTGATCCTTCAGATCGCAGATATCCACCATAGCCTTCAGCTGTGTAGGCTGGACAACTTCAGCTTTCAACTATCCATCGAATACAACATCAGTCAGTGTTGGCGCCATTTTCTCGGTAGAAGTGGTTAGGCATCATAGGGTCATCCATTCGCTGTTAGGCTTGACCAAATGTTTCCAATATGTTACCCAGTCTAGCCTGGTCGTTTGCCTTATCACTTCCGCTGCCTGTTTCTATTGCTTTTCAAGTTGTTTCGCATCTGGAAGGAACCTTGGAATGGACTCTGCTACTAGATTGGAACCATTCAAATTCTCATTGATATTTTCTATGATAATGTTTGTTGCTGCCACCGCATCCATTGTTGCCTTTTCTACTTCTTTTAGTCAAGAATCCCAGCTTTCAAATAGAATTTCCTTATGTGATTCTTCTAGCTTGGGCAGGTCGACTTTTCTCCCCTCCTCAGTATTTTGCCAGGTGATGAAATTATAGACCTTTTTAAAGATCTCATCATATTCAAGTTTCATTTCTATGACTTGACTTGTCAGTTTGTCACTTGTTTCGCAATAAGATTTCCAGTGTGAAATCTTTTAGCACAGTAATTCTTTCTGATGTGTCAACTAGGAATTAACTCTGAGTGCTTTGTAATATATTGATCAATTTTTAGATTGTCTTTATGAAGAACAGTTATTTCCTACACCTATGCTTCCTTATCATCTAATCTAATTCGATGTTCTATTTGCATCTGTTTAAATTCTCGTTGAAGCTTGGCCAATTGTATCTCTGCCTGTTGGTCGAATTTGACTTGTTGTAATTGTTCCTCAAGCGACATTATTTTATTTTCCTTTTCTCTAAGAAACATTTAGACTTCTGTTGCTTTGTCTATGGTCACTGTAGCATAAGCACTTGCAAACTTCTAGAGTCTAGTTAAGTTGGCAGATGGATTGACAGTTGAGTCCTTCCATAGAACATCCATTAACTCATTTTTAGGGCTAGTAGTAGTGATAGAGTCCAATTTTCATTTCTTCCTTTGCCTTTTCACCAGAGCCTTATGCTGTGGGCTATAGAATACATCCAAAGGGGGTATTTCTTCAATTCTCAGAATTATTTTGGAGGTGGGGGTAATAGGGATATGCTCTACTTCTGGTTCATTTGCAGTTTCTTCCACTATAATTTCCAAAGTTGTCTTCTGTTGTGGAGTTTGTAACTCTGGCACCTGTTCCTCTATTTTGAGACTTTTATTAAAATTATCCCTCTTCCTCTAAGTCAATTACCGTGGGTTTTATTGGTTGTGTAGAGGTAGTAGTGATTTCAGCCTACGTGCTAGCTGAAGCTTGTTCAACTATCTTTTGTGTAGATTGGGTCATATCCTCGATGTTTCTGCTTTTGCCATTTTGTGATGACTGTCGCGATTCCCCGATAGACTTTTCTTGAGACTCTGGCCCAAAATTGGTTTTGAAATTTTCTTTGGAGTCACCTTCTATAGTCACACTGGGAGTAGGCTCCCTTGTTGGTTTAATTAATAATTGGTCCAATGGAACCATTGCCAGCCTTCTTTCTCTGCAACTGTACCACTTTTCCAGATCTTCTTGGTCAAAAAGTAGTTGTACCATATGTTTCACCTCTGCAAAGGTGTTTTTCTACAAAAATATATCATCAAAAACATCCTTCTCATTAGTGAATACTTTTATTTTCACCATAGTGGTGAAATTCTTGACAGTGCCGAATGGGTCATACTTCCGTCCAAGGAATTTGGTTAATTGTAGAGATATCAAGTTCTCTACCTTTTTGAACATGTGTCCCATGTCGTGTAGTGCAAATGCTCCACACTATATAGGGAATGCAAACCAAATGACCTTTTTTTATTCTTTTAGTGTATGGCTCATTCCTCCCTCACTAGCTATCTAAAAGGCTATCTCCCTAGCCATTAATATATCTGGAACATAGTATGGGAGGATGTGGGGGGAGGTGATGCTACCAAAAAATTTGATATATGTAAATGTTTCCTCCCCGAACCATTTGGCCACTGGGAGGATGTCAACTTCAGCTTCTTGGGAAAACCTGGGGGCATCTCGATTGTAAAGCCATTTGTAAATAGGGAGCATAACTCCATGGAAAATATTGAAAAAATGTGGTTGAAAATTGGATTCCCACATGATCTTGTGGTACACGTGAATGGGAAGTGGATTTCAAATAGTCCATTTCCATCTAATAATGGGGAACTTTGAACTAAAACAAATAGCATCCATAACATATGCGCTCATAGAAAATGGAGGGTAAACCCTTGAAGCAATATTTCTTCTCCTTCTATACGCGATAATTATTTTTGTTAAATTATCTAACAAGATTTGAGCCTAATTCATGATAGTTGCATTAACGACTGCATTTATTAATGGCAACCACTCTGGGGAGAAATTGGTACTATCAGGTCTACCAAATAGTCTACATAACATAGCCACAACAAAACTATAAGGGGGACAAATAGATGTAGTAGTGATCATACCATTTTTTGTCTTTCTTTTCTTTTAGCAAAATTCTCTACGAATATCCTGTTTTAAATGATCTATGGCTATGGAAGGTGGTACATAAGATGTAGGTTGTCCAGGGTAAAAGATCTGATGACCCCTTGGCTTCTCGTCTTGAATTCTCTGTCTAAGATGTCTGCTTCATCGATAACCCATTTTACCATGTCAGTATAAGGTATTATCTTCGACCGAGCGGCTATGCAGTGCAAAAATGAGCAAGTCATCCCTAGCATGGAAGCACTTGAGGAATCTCGTTTGTTAACTGTAACATTTGTTTCCATAATCTTTGATTGTTCCTCCTCTAGTATGTTGTACATAGTCTCCCATGTAGAGGTTCATCCCTCTCTATTGCATGTGGTATCTATGAATAGGGGAGTCATCTCAATCTTCTCAGAGGCAACAACCTTGAATTCCTTCCCCATTGTTCTGAATGCTCTGCTCTGCAGGTTTTTCCTGAAATGAAGAACAAAAGTTATCGGACACTCATAGATGAACATAAAAATGAAATAATGCAGATAGCTTGTAAAGGTGGTAAAAGAAGCATTATTTGAATGCACGTAATAAGATATCATATCAAGTTGAATGGATTTTCACACATAAATGCAGTTATTTCCCACAAATTCCCACTAATGATTCGTTGTCACGTAGCTTTATTGCTCATAAATGTTTGTGTTGTAAAACATGATGAAATCTTCTAGGGTGGAAAGCCATTATACTGCGATGATAGCGATTGTGCGATTTGTGAAGCAATATCATAGATCGCAATATCACAAGATGTGCCTTTTAGCATTCTTACCTCCTGCTATGTGTCTGTGAGATGCGAGATGTGAGCCATTGATTAGTTGTTTCACACGTAGTCAATTTCTAGGTTTATCTTATGTAATAGACTTGACGAACTCAAAATTTTTACTTTTAATATTCTAAGGTGTGGGTCCAGGCGCGAATTCCATTTCGCAATATCGGCTTATGGTAAGTGCAAAGTGTTTGCTTGAATACCTGAAATGAGATGCGATAAAAGTCAAAGCGCCATTGTGGTTTCACAACTCTAAAATCTTGCTATATCGTTTTTAAGAGAGAGTTCTTTATAAGTCACGATATGCAATGCGAGACTTAAGCCTAAAAATATTAAGGACTTCCATTTTCGTCGGATTTTATGATAATTTAGACCATGGAGCCCTTATTTAATCACTTTTCTTGATTTTGGAGGTTTTTAGAAAGGTCCTTTGGTGGGTTTTAGACATGGTATATATGAAAAGGTAAGTCTTTAGTAGTTCCCAAAAAGGTTTTGATTGTTATCTTTTCTTTATTCAAAAAATAAAAGAAATGACTAAATGCTAAAATTTGTTTTTTTGGATGAATTTTTTTAAAGGGTCCCCATTTAGTTAATATAATTTTAACTATTATCATTAACAAATGGGGGGTTGTTGAATACCACAACAATTAGCGATTCACTTGGAAGAACCAATTATCTCTGAGAGTTTTTTGAAATTTCTAAAACTTCCAAAATAAAGATAGTTTTGAAAATAAAACAAATTATATGGAATATAAGGTAAGCAATATTGCTTTCATAATAAAACAATCATTTGCCTAACTAACATTCTTTAGACTATTCTTTTCTTATAAAAAGTAACATTGTCTACATCAGTCTTTACATGGTTTTTTAAATATAAAATCCACAAGTGTCTCCCCAGATTGGTTTTTGTTTTACTCCGTTGTCATAGGTAGAACCTCTGCTGCCAGCAGGCGTTCATAGCCTTGATAGGGTTACATTTTAACCAGCAATGACCCAATATTCCACTTAAATCAGAATGCAATTTTAAAGATAAGCTCACAAGTATACTTATTGCTTTCTTTATTTTCTGAAGTAATTCATTTGTTGCTTCAACTTTTCATCTATATTCCCTAAAGGACAATGTCTTGGTTTGGTGACCAACATTGACAATGCCATTCACTTGATTCATAACTTAACTGAACAAGCTGGCTCATGATGAGACCCCTTGTTTTTTTATTATTATAATCATAAGCCATTGCCCTGTTTTGATATACAATTTTGGTAATGTCAGTTTAGTTATAATATTATGATCATGGTAAGCCAGCTCTTGATGAGACCTCTTATCATTTAAGTTTAAGTATATTTTAGAGTTACACTCTAAAAATGAAAATTGACTAAGTGGGGAGGATCATTGCCCCCCTAAGAGCTTCTAGACAATAGTTGTAGAGTTTTTAGAGATGCCTTTCTGGAGAGAGACTTTGCTTTGTATAGATTCTTTTCTAGACTGATATAAAGGAGCAGTTTCTCTTTTAAAGTTAAGCTTCATCAAAATCAGATAGTTAAGGAGGAAGACAGTCAATTTAAGAGAAATCAATCTTAACTATACATTTCATATGTGAATATTATTTTCATAAAAAAACTTTACTTATACAAGCGAAAAGTCAAAATTAAAAAGAGACTATCCTTTGTAAAACCAAAAGTGAATGATTTTGAATTGGTATTATTATTTCTAAAGGAAAAATTTTAACTATGGGCAATAATATACAACAAACCGAAGAGGTCATCTTCTATGGAAAGTATTTCTTTAGGACCTGTCCATTAACAGGTAGAGATTCTATCTTACCTGGTAAATCCTATAGCAAAAAAGTTGATGGGCCTGACTGTTCCACAATCTGAAACGGGCCCAGCCACATTTGTTGGAACTTGGTATGCTTACCTTTCTCTTCATGGGATTTATCCCATTTTAATACTAGCTCTTCGGGTTGGAAAGATTTTGAAGCTACAAAATTTGAATCAAAGGAGGCTTTGACTAATTGCTGATGATCTGCATGCTTGGTCCTGGCTTTTTCCCTTTCCTCTTCAAGCGTAAGAACTTGTAATTGTCTAACTTGCATAGATGAGGAAGGGGTTTCTCCAATGAATTGAACTAAGGCTAAGGAGGGAATAGCTACGTTTGTTGGTAAGACTGCTTCTTTCCCATAGACCAAATTAAAAGGAGAAGTGCCAATGGA
This sequence comes from Pinus taeda, assembly GCA_000404065.3. Lineage (NCBI taxonomy): Eukaryota > Viridiplantae > Streptophyta > Pinopsida > Pinales > Pinaceae > Pinus > Pinus taeda. Next base: position 122,243 of record APFE031393608.1, on the reverse strand, counting down.
GGCTTTCTGAGTTATTCGATCTGCCCATAGAGCAAACACTAAAGACTTATGCTAGTTCTTTTGGCCTTGGTCAACAATATGTTTAATGATCATGATGAGATTTTTGTTTGTGGATTCGGCTATTCCATTTCCTCACGGATAATAATTTGTCGAATACTTAAGCTTAAAACCTCTTTTAAGAGAAAATTTTGTCATAGCATTTCCTGAAAAATAAGATGCATTATCAAACATTAAATCAAATGGTAAGCCAAATCTGGTGATGATAAATTATTCTTTAAATTCAATAATATTTTTGAATTAGCTACCTTCAGTGGGATTGCCTCTACCCATTTGGTGAAATAATCAGTGGTTGTAAGAATGTATCTATGTTGTTTAGAAGAATGAGGAACGATCTCACCTATTACATCCAATCCGCATTGTTCAAATGGTTGGTCGATGTTGACGGGTTGTAATTGTTAATTTATGGTATGTTCTATGCTTATAATAGTTTTCTTATCTTTCTTATTATTATCCATAGATTAGAAAGCACATGTACATAAAGTAAAGTATAGATAAAACATTAAACGATCAACAGAAAACAAGCCAAGACAAGAGATACAAGATGTGGCGGCTAGCCAGGGACAAACCCCAATGTGGCGAAACACTTCGATCAAATCTTCCTTTATCTTCAATAATCCCGCAAAGAGAAATAGTACATAAATCAGATTTACATTAGCAGTAGCAAACCCTAAATCAGTCCCAAACTAGGGCAAACAATATCTTACAAACCGACCGTCGGATCGGCTTGATTCCACCACCAAAAAATGCGGCCTTTAGAGGAGATCCAAATGGACCTACAATGCAATTCTGAGGAGGGAGTCTTCTGGTCAACACTGGTCAAACTTTGGTTCTAAAGTTGCTGCCCCAAAACTGCGTCCTACCTTCCACATGTGTGAGAGAGAGTCTCTTTTCTGAGCAGTAGAGAAGAGCCTATTTTCTGCGCAGGAGAGAGAGAGAGAGAGAGAGAGAGAGAGAGAGAGAGATGTGATGAGATGAGTAAGTGAAAATGAGGAAAATTCCTCATGTATTTATACACAACTGTTGATGTTTGAATAGATGCAACTATTGGGATTTTGAGCCTACATGAGTTGTAGGTCGGTTTGATGATAATTCCATAATCAAAATAAATTCATATCTCCATAAATACTTATCAGAATCGGATGATCTTTAGATCAATACTACACCTCTCGATGAGGGGAATCTAATAAAAGTATTATAAGCCATGAATAAGATGACCCACATGGAGTTTGGCCCTAGTTGCCAATTTTAATGCTCCCTCTAAACTAGGGAGAACTCCATCTGCAATTTGTTTGTCGGTCGCTAGTCTTCATCCATCAAATGCACTGCCCTGTACAGCTTGACCCCTACTCTGCTCGGCTCTATCCAGCCTACACTACTGTGTTCTGTTTTTCCCTATTATGATCCGCTCTACTCTGCTCTGTTCTGTTCTGCTCTACTCTGCTCTGTTATGTTCTTCTATGCTCTGCTTTATCTGAATTATGAAGAGGAAGAAATGATCAAGGATGTATCATACTGACTCAAAGTCAGTCTCATAGTATGTATCACTGGTCCCAGACCAGTATCATCCTCCACTAACTCAAATTCAGTCTCAGAGTGTGTGCCACTGGTCCCAGACTAGTCTGAACCGACCGGAAGTTAGTGTCATAGTATGTACCACTCCTACTACTGGTCCCAGACCAGTCCTTCACTGACCTAAAGTCAGTCTCAGAGTATGTACCATTGGTCCCAGAATAATATCAACCAACCTAAAGTCAGCATCATAGTGGGTACAACTCCTACCACTGGTCCCAGACTAGTCTCATTGATCCCATATCAATGAAGGTCATCCTAGCATAGGGAGTACATTAGATACATCGATGCATCCATCGGTACTACTATGGTCCCTATTCTCATTTTCCTTCTCATTAATCAGATGAGAGGTACTTCCCATGAGTCCCAAACTACATGGGTGGGATGCCTTGATAAGAGAACTTAATCAATCTTGTCCTCATAGGAGAACTAATCATCCTGCTACATAAACGCCATGGAGAACACATCATCCAAGCCTCACTCGAGAACTAATCATCTTGCTACATAGTCGTCATGGAGAACACATCATCCAGACCTCACAAGAGAACCAATCATCCTACTACATAGTCATCATGGAGGACACATCATCCAAACCTCACAGGAGAACCAATCATCCTGCTACAAAGTCGCCATGGGGTGTACATGTATACCACTAGGGAATGGTGAATCACTTTGTGGTCATATGTCGTTCCAAGAAGTACCCTGCACCCCCCCGGAGCTCCTAGAGCTCAGTGCATGGTCCCTCATCAGAGGGTATTTTAACAACACCAAGTTGTTCTTGGAAAGTTAAGAATTTGACATTCCCTAGAGGCTTTGTCAAAATGTCGGTGACCTATTCATCTGTACCGATATGTTGGAGCCTTATAGCTCCTCGTTGTACCATATCTTGAATATGGTGATCCCTGATATTGATATGCTTGGAGCGATCATGAAATAAGGGATTCTCTAACAAACGAATCCCACTCTGGTTATCACATAGGATCACGGTGGTATCCAATGTAAATCCAAACAGCTCATTGAAGAGATTTCGCAACCAAGCTACCTCATAAGAGGCCATGCTAGCAGCAATATATTATGCTTCGGCGATGCTCAAAGCCACCAACTTTTGCTTCCTGCTCATCTAGGATATCAAAGCAGATCCCAAGGAGAAACATCACTTGAAAGTGCTCTTGCGGTCCTCCACATTTCCTGCCTAATCAGCATCAGTGTATCCAAGTAGTCTCACACCTCCAGCAGTATATCTTAACCCATATTTAATTGTGCCATGAAGATATCTTAACGGATTCTTGGCACCAATACAATGTATGTGGTGAGGTCCAACCATATGTTGACTGAACGTGTTAACTGCGAAGCATATATTTGGACGAGAGTTCACTAAGAACATTAATGCTCTGACGAGTTGCTGATACTTGGTAGAATTTCGTAAAACAGGTCTAGAAACACTATCGCTTAACTTCTTGAAGTCAAGCTCCATTAGGGTAGTTACAGGCTTGCAATCTACCATACCAAATCTTTCCAATATCTTCACCACATATTTTCCTTGAGATAGGAAAATTTCCCTTGGCTTCTACTAGACTTCAAGTCCTAGGAAATAGTGCATCAGTCCTAGATCCTTCATTTCAAATTCAGAAGCCAACTCCCTCTTACATCTGTGAATGAGAAGGTATGTGCCTGTTAGGAAGAGGTCATCCACATACAACACTAGTATGAGAGGTCTATCATCTTCAACCTTAAAGTAAAGATTAGGATCGGCTTCACTCCTAGTGAATCCCAGCTTCATCAAGTAGTTATCGATCGTCTCATACCATGCTTGAGGTGCTTTCTTTAGCCCATAGAGAGCTTTCTTCAACCTGCATACATGAGATTTTTGGTCATAAATCTCAAATCCTTCGAGTTGATCCACATTGACCTCTTCTTTGATTGAACCATGCAAGAATGCAGTCTTGACATCCATCTGATGTGGGTTCCATCCTTGTGAAGCTATAAGGGCTATGATCGAGCACATGGTCGTATATCTGGAAACAGGTGAAAATATCTCATCATAGTCTTTACCTTCCTTCATGGAGAAACCATGAGCAACAAAATGAGCCTTGTAATTTTCTGTACTTCCATCTACTGCATGATTTATCTTGTAAAGCCATTTAGAAGTGACAATTGTCTTATCCTGGGGTCTAGGAACTACTTCCCAGACATCATTCTTCATAATAGACTGATATTCTTCAGTCATAGAATCCTTCCATACTTGATGCTTGATAGCATCTGAGCATGATGAAAGGCTCATTTTGTATGATCATTCTCATGATGGTTAGGTATCCCTAATACTTTTTAGGTTTCTTACTTTCATGGAAGGTTCCTTGGGGTGCAGCATGTCCTTCAGCATCATCAAGTAGCCCCCTAAGCCATGAATGCCTGTTCCTAGAAGAGGAGGGCTCATGTGGAGGAGGATTGATAGAATCCATGGGTTCTTCTACATCAAGCATTGTTTCATCATCCTTTTCTTTCGGTTCCCTAGTGTCAGCTTCTTGAGGGCTCCTCAAAGTCGAAAGATTGTCCGCCTTACTGAGAGCCATATCTTCATCAAAGGTGACATCATGACTAATCACAACTTCCCTTTGACTAGCTACATAGATTCAATAGCCCTTAGTATTTTCCCCATAGCCCACGAAGGTACCTTTCTTTCCAGATGCACCCAATTTATTCCTTTTCTCTTTCAGAATATGAAAATATATAGGGCTTCCAAAAATTCTAAAATGAGATATGTCAGGTTTCTTACCGGTGAACATTTTTTCAGGAATCTTGGAACCCAATGCTTGATGAGGGCATCGGTTTTGTACATATACGGCGGCATTTGGAACTTTGGCCCATTGAAACTTCCTAAGTCTTTAATCATGGAGCATGGCACAGATAGCTTCCACATTCGTATTCTCCCTCTTGATGCCAGCCTCTTTGCAAAAATCATGAAACTCGTTAGATTCATATTCAGTCCCATTATTATTCCTTAATATCTTGATCTTCTTTTCAGTTTGATTCTTGATCAAGGCTTTAGATGTGTCACAAGACATGACACCTAGCAGAATTCCTCCGACTTGATATAATGAATCAACTCAAAATCCAAGAGTGAAGGCATATTTAACATTATTTTTCGATATATGTACCTTGCCATCATTGAAGGTTGCCTTGTAGCCTTT
>APFE031393608.1:73837-115939 GCA_000404065.3 Pinus taeda | reverse complement strand
AACAAAACTTGATTTGCATCATTAACTTTAAATAAACTCACTAGTCTATCGTAGATTTCCTTGGAGGTGTTTAGGTCAAAGATGTAGGCCACCAAGCGCTTGTCAATAGAGTCCTTGATGATCTTCTTTGCTTTGACTTCTCCAGTTTTCCATTTGTTCCTGGCAGCAGTGAATGCATTTGATGGAGGCTCAACAATATTGCCTATCACATGGTCCAACACCCCTTGATCTTCTAGGGTTAGAATGATAGACATCTTCCATCCGTGATAGTCAGCTTTCTCACAGAGCTTGTCCTTAGCAGGAAAGAGTGATGAGGACCCCATAGTTCTTTTAGGATAGCCTTGCCAATCTTCTCTTTGGTGATTTCTCTTGCTCTTGCTCGGGCTTTGTCTTCGCCTTAGCTCTGATACCTTGTTAAGTTATGGTGTGTTCTATGCTTATAACAGTTTAATTATCTTTCTTATTATTATCCACAGATTAGAAATCACATGTACATAAAGTAAAGTGCAAATAGAACATTAAACAATCGACAGAAAACAAGCCAAGACAAGAGACACAAGATGTGGCTGCTAGCCAGGGACAAACCCCAATGTGGGGAAACCCTTTGATCAAATATTTCTTTATCTTCAATAATCCAGCAGAGAGAAATAGTACATAAATCATATTTACATTAGCAGCAGCAAACCCTAGATCAATCCCAAACTAGGGCAAACAATATCTCGCAAACCAACCACCGGATTGGCTTGATTCCACCACCAAAAGATGCGGCCTTTAGAGGAGATACATGTGGACCTACAACATAGTTCTAAGGAGGGAGTCTTCTGGTAAATGCTGGTCAAACTTTGGTTTTGCAATTGCTGCCCAAAAACTATGTCCTACCTTCCACATGTGTGAGAGAGAATCTCTTTTCTGCGCAGTAGAGAAGAGCCTCTTTTCTGTGCAGGAGAGAGAGAGAGAGAGAGATGTGATGAGATGAGTGAGTGCAAATGAGGAAAATTCCTCTTGTATTTATACACAACTATTGATGTTTCAATAGATGTGGCTGTTGGGCTTCTGAGCCTACATGAGTTGTAGGTCGGCTTGATAATAATTCCATAATCAAAATAAATTCATATCTCCATAAATACTTATCATAATCGGATGATGTTTAGATCAATCCTACACCTCTTGACAAGAGGAATCGAATAAAAATATTATCAGCCATGAATAAGATAACCGACATGGAGTTTGGCCCTAGTTTCCAATTTTAACAGTAATGGTAGCATGGGTTTTCTTTGTCTTCCATCAGTTGCTTGACAAACTTTACATCTTCTTACATAATTGTGTGCATATTTAAACAAAATTGGCTAGTAATAGCTAGCATGCAGGATTTTATGTGTCATAGTGTCACCTCCAAAGTGACCACCAACTGGTCCATCATGAAGTTCCTGCAACACCTTCTCTGCCTCAGATTTTTCAAGACATCTAAGTAAAATAGAATCATAATTTCTTCTGAAAAGTACAGTGTTGAGAATCTGATATTGCCTTGCTTTTAATCTCAAGGCTCTTTTCTTTGTGTAATTCAATTGGGCTGGTGCATACCCATTTTTCAAGTAAAATATGATATCAACATACCTTGATTTTGTGTCATTGAGGCTTACCTCATAGATTTTTACATCATCACCTGAATGCTGATACTCTGATAGATTTGAAGCGCCCACCAACATCGTGCAAAAACCTTGACCTTTTACAATTTTAGCTGGTTTAATTTCTATGTCATATTCTTGCAGGGCAGTGACCCAGTTTGCTCTCTTTTCTCCTACATCCCTTTGTATTAAAATATTTCTCACTGCTAAGAGGGGTACTATGACTTTAGTGTGTGTCTTGAGGAGAAAAGTTCTGAAGTGTTTTATAGATTTGAAAACAACAAAAGCCCATTTTTCAACATCTAAGTAGTTTAATTCAACTCCTTGCAAATTGGAGCTAAAGAAAGAGATTGGAGCTTCAGCCTTATGTTGATTTGCTTGTGTCAATATGGCCGCAAATGATTTGTCAGAAGCGAAAGTATATAAAATGAAATGATTGGAAAAATTCGGGGTTGTTAGAGATGGGGCGTTAATAATTTCTTGTTTTATCAAGCCAAAAGCTTCATGTTCCAAATGTCCCCATTTAAACAAAGAATTTTTCTTTATCATGGATTGAAGAGGTAAAACAATTCTTGAGAAGTTAGGGACAAATATTTTAACAAAATTTATTTGACCTAGGAAAGATTGCATTGATTTCTTGTTATGTGGTAAATGTATTTCATAAATTTCTCTAATTCTGTTAGCGTCAATATGAATTCCTTCTTTGGAAACGATGAATCCAAGGAACTTTCCTTCACTTAATGCGAAAAAATACTTTTTGGGGTTCAGAGAAATTCCATACCTTTGGCAATGTTCAAAGATTTGTTTCAAGTCTCTTAGATGATTACTGCATTTTTTGGAGTATATTGTTATATCAACTAAATAGATCACTACTAACTTATTTACCAAACCTTTGAAGGCTATATCCATGGCTCTATGGAAAGTAGCACCAACGTTGATAAGTTCAAATGGAAAATTTTTATAGGCATAAGTGCCCCACTTTGTCCTGAATGTAGTTTTCAGCTGGTCATCTGGATGTACTAAGATTTGGTTATAACTTGAGAATCCATCTAGGAAAGACATTAGTTCAGATCCTGTTACTGATTGCAAAATCTATTCCATAGGAGGTAATGTGAAATGTCCTTTTGGAAAGCTTTATTGAGTTTGTGGAAATCTATACAAATCCGAATATCGTCATTCTTTTTCCTAACTAGGACAAGATTGGAAACCCGTCGGGAGTGTCTAACAAGAAAAATAATTTTGGCTTTCAACAGTTTATTCAACTAAGATTTAATTTGACTTTCTAAATTAGGATGGATTTTTCTCAATTTTTGTTGAATATGTCTTTCATTAGATATCATAGGAATAATGTGTGGATAATAGAGGTGTCGTATGTCTTGAGATCTTCATAGTTCCATGCAAAGATACTCTTATATCTTTTCAACAAACTTCTAAAAGCTGCTTTTTCGTCTGACGTAAGACCTAGACCTAAGTTAATGCTTTGATGTTTTAAATCAGCCCCAAGATTGATCAATTCAAATCTCAGAGTTGAACTCTGAAGTTTTGAATTAGTAGATTGTTTAAATCTATCTTTAAGGTCATATAAATCTTCCAACTTAACTATGGACTTTGGTATAGCATTAATGACCATTTCTTGTTTAAGTTGGTTATCATGCCGATCTTCATCAACTATCTGGTTGTCGTATGAGCCTTCTGAGGTTAGGAAGCTTATGATATTTGGATCGTTATTAAAGATTCTCCAGTTTGTGATATTATCAGGGATGGAAGTCCTAAAAATTAATTCAATGGAGAATCAATTTGGGCTATAATCTTTTGGAGAGATAAGCTTGGAAGCAACATTAGATAGAAGATTGGCACTAGCATTTTGGAGTCTTGGGATAGGGGAAATATTAAACACGGTAAAGTGGAGAGTTAAATCTTGAACTAATGACTGATAATGTTTCAAGTGTCCTGGTAAACAATGTATAGTGCTTCTTACTTGTTTTATGACAATTTCTGACTCCCCGAACACTTGGAGGTATTTTACATTAAGGCCAATTTCCTTATATAGACCTTGAATTAGTGCCTCATATTCAACAGTATTATTGGTGCAATCAAATTCAAGTCTGCATGCTAGCATAGTTTTCGTCCCCTCTGGGCTAACTAAGATGCAACTTGTTCCTGCTCCATAATTGGATTTAGATCATCAAAAAATAATTTCCAAAATAAAGATTTAACTACAGGTTTATCTACAAAATTTACACATTTAGAAATGTCTGTTTGGGAAAAAATTTCAATTTGAGAGACAACAGAGTTTTCTAAGAAAGGTGAAGTATGAGCATTGAAATTCCCTAGAAATGATTCTACAAAATAATTTCCGATGATATTGTTGTTATACACAACTGGTTCGTTTTCTTCTTCTAATTCTATCAATATGAACTTCTGATGTTTCTTGCGATCAACCCTTATTTGATTTGGTTTAGCATTATAGGGAAGCCACATGTGAGACTAGTCAGTTGCAAAATAACCATGATTTTTTTCTAACCAGTATCTAATAGGGATTAAACCATAGAACTCAGGAATGTCAACTACAAGTATGTCGATGACTTGGAAAAATTTTGGGTATGATGAAAGTCTGATGGTTACTTGATTAAGTTCCCCGACGACTTTGACTTGAGAGGAATCTAATTGAACTATTCATACAACAGATTTATGAGGTTGAACATTCAACTTCTCACAAACTGTTCTGGGAAAGATGTTAGATGAAGCTCCGAAATCAACCAGACATTTGTGTAAGTTTTGGTTAAAGACTTCAAAAGTAAGAAGAAAGGGCAGAGTGTGTGATTTTGATATTCCTCCAATTAAAGCTATATTAGTTGGATCTATTTTATTCAAAGAATCAATAGGGGGTCTTCCCATTTCTTTGGCACCTTGTGAGATTACGGCCACAGGAAGCGGTGCAGTAGGTATTGCTTTAAATTCTTTCAGAAGTAACTTCTGTTGATGTTTCAATTTTCTAAGTTCATGAAATGTAGTGTTTTCCCTAGTTTTCTTCTTATCATCAATAATATTATATTCCATTTCATCATAAACTATCAAAGTTTTGGATGAAGGAGAAGGATCCAATTGAGTAGGTGTTGTCTGAGTGGATTTTGGTACATATTTCTTACCTATTGCTTCATCCTTAGGGGTTGGCATTGAAGCCTTCTGTTTTGGATTTTTTTGTGACAATTCGACAAGATTTTTACTTTGGGTAGCAATAGGTAAGGCTTCTTGAGTTTCTTCATCAGGAAGTATAAAATCTGACATCCCTTGTAACTCTGCTACTTCCTTCTCGTCCATTTGTTCTTCACTAGGTGAAACTTCTTCCTCATCTAACTCAACATTTGATATGGCATTTGGAGGCTTAGGATCAGTAGGGGAATTCCTTTTGAATGGTCTGAAAGGTTTTTTAGAGGAAGACTTTTCTACCTATTTTTTGATATCAACCATTTCAATAAACATGGTTTTGAGGACTTTTTGTAATCCTTCAAGATCAAAAGGATCTTTCAGTGGTTTCTTCTTAGAGTCATCTCTGAAGGCTACTTTCTTAGATTTCAATTCTTTTAATGCGTTTCTTTTTTCAATAGCTAGGATGCATTTTTCTACAGCTATTGCCTCTTTCATATTTTCTACCAAGGTTGGTTTGGTAGCTCTATCAACAAAGATAGGTGTGTTTGATGACAGAGCAAAGATGTACCACTCATTTTGGACCTCATCGCTAGGCTTAGATGCCATTGGTATTTTATTTAATAGTTTATTGAAGCGAGTGTTGAAGTCCTTGATAGTTTCTCTTGGCTCATCTTTCAAATTGGAGAGATCATTAATCAAGTAGTCGTAGATCTATCATATCCAAATTTTGCTAAAAATTGCTCTTGAAAATCATCCCAACTGTTAATAGAACTTGATGGTAAAGAAAAGTACCATGATCCTACTGCTCCCTGCAAAGTATATGGGAATAGTCTTACAACTGCGTCTTCCTCCACCACTTGATTCAATTTAATGGACAACATAAAATTATTTATATGTTCCTTAGCCAATAGGCCATTATCAAGATTGAATTTAGGCAACCATTTTTCTGGATGTGCTAGTAATTGATGTAAAGGAGCAACCATCCTAACAACTCCTGGTTTTGTCCATGGCTTTGGAGGATTTTGTGGAAAATTTTGTGCCATTGCTGGTATGTGGGTAGGGGAAGATGTTGCAATAGGGTTTGAAGGTGATTGGGTAGAGGAAGATATAGCTCCTATACCTGTGTGAATCATGATATGGAGTGGTGAGATGGATGATTGATCTTATGAGGGTATAGATGGGATTGATGAAGATGATGATAAAACCTCACTGTGAGATTTAGATGGTGTCTTCTTAGCTTTATTCCAGCTTGGAAGAGGAAATTTGGACAAAGGTATTCCAAAATTTTCGCTCTATGCTCTAGTTAATGGCCGAGATGGAGTGAACTGAGAAGTAACACTATCTTGAGATATCTCATATTATTCTTATGATAGCAAAATCCCTTGTAATTTGTGAATCAAAGATTGAACTTTAGGGGCTTTGGTAAGAGAAGAAAGCTCTGGATTGATTAGGTTTTCAGCAACGGGTTGTATAATATCCTGTGCAACTTCTCACTTAGGGTCAGGGGATTTAGAAGACTTTCGAGAAGTTGGAGGTGAGGGTGAGGGAGTTTTACTCTTAGAATGGCCTATTAATTTGGATTTACTTGCCTTTCATAGTTCATGCCCTCCTTCTAGAGCCAAAATGTTGAAGCCTTGAAAATCGTTGCCTCAACATGGGGGAAAACCACCCGGTTTGGACCTTGATTGACAGCTCCTTTTCCGGTTGGAGTAGTGGCTCTGACTGGGGTTAATGGGACCAATTTCCCAATATGTTTAATTCTTATGCTAAATGGGGTGATGTGTGATGTTTTTAGGGTAATGTTTAAGCTAATGGTAATCTAATCTAAACTAATCAATCACAAATGCATTTAACTTCTAATTTCTAAAAGCTATCTAATCATAATATATCCGAGATAAACTTGATGTATGTGATCTACAATAATTTCTAAAAGTAATTGGTAGTAAAGATCATTCAATTATGATTAGAAGTGAATCCGTTTTAACAATAATCGTTTCGTATAAAAAGTTAGCCGAAATGATTGTGAGAAATATATCACATAAACAGTTATTCATATATTCAGCATGAAATAAATATCATCATCATACAGAAGCGCAATAACGATAATAGAAATTTAGACTTTCATACATAAATAATTCAAAAAATAATTGATTGCTTAATACATAAGTAAAAATGATTACGAGATAAAAGTACCATTTATAATATGTCCTACTCATGTGCTTCAACAATATTGATCTACCTTCAATCAATTCAACGTCATCTAAGAGTACAAAAGTGCAATTTCAGTAGAAGATGCTAAGTCAAATAAAAATAAATCTTGTTCCATATATTTCACCAGAACTTCCTCTAAGGGATAAAAGTGCATGTTTTGAAGAGAGTTTCTGATAAAATTTTGGACCTCTCTCTAAATGCATGAGAGGAGTTTAAATACTAAAACTATAAAACTAAAAATAGATTATTACAAAAATAGTTGAGGAGGTTTAAATGACCTGCCTCAATCTATGAAAAAATAAAATCAAAATTAAAGTAAACAGGGTGACTAACTATGTTGCATTCGATCCTTCAAATCGCAGATATCCACCATAGGTTTTAGCTGTGTGTTGAGCATTGGAAAAGGTATGTATTTACCATTTATTTCTTTATCTTTTCCTTTGAATCATAACTTCTTTACATTTGAAGATGGTAATATGTTAAATAATTATGATAGAATTAAGGAGATTTGTGATTGACACAAAGTAACTAGTTATTGTCTTTTTCTATACAGAAAGTGAAGGAAATAGAAAATCAATATTCGGGAGGAAAAGACAAAGCAGAAGCAATTGTTGTCCCTTTGACAGGAAGTCGTATCCAAACGAGGAGATCAAGATTAGAGCGCATGGACCAGGAAAAGGAAGAGAAAACGTGGCATCAGCACAAGAAGACAAAACGATAACTGGAGATCAAAGGTAAAGCGAATCCCTCAGGATCCTTTGATCCTGAGGGATCGTTGCTTCAAGACTTATCAGTACTATTGATACTTCTGCCTAGCCATTATAAAAAGGGACAACGCTGGTAGCCCATGGGATGGGATATTATTCTCAATTTGTAGAACTTACTGTTGTAATCTTAACTTTGATCATCGACTCTCTTTGAAGAGCGATAGTTGTAACTCTGCCATTTATGATTAATATATAACTCAGTTGTTGTTACATTATCTGATCCTAGAGTAAATGTGGCAGTGCTTCCTTGGTGGCTAAGGGCCTGGCCCTAGTGGATCCACTTGCTTCTTGTATCACTATTTTACAATTACAGTCATGTGTGCTTTGATTTCCTTTACATTTCCTTAGTTCGCTTTATTTAGTAATCTTATATTTTTGAACATTTCACTGAATTGCTCTGTTACATCGAAATCGTAATTGGATAGCAAGATTATTATTCACAACTTAAAATGTCATGTTATTCATTCTGAAACAACATTGCACTATCTAAGTCGGATGCTGCTGTTCACTTACAGTTGCAACGACTGTTCTTTAACTACGGTTCACTTACAATTGTGATTGTTGTTCATTTAACTACTGTTCAATTATAATTGCACTTGTCGTTCCTTTGTACCTGTAGTTAATGTCCAGTATGCTAGAATAAGATTACTGATTCAATTACTCTATATTTGTTGTGTGGTTACACTTAATTCAGTTTGTTGTTCCTTTCTTATATTTTTGTTCAATTCCTTTCGGTTAAGATCGTTTCTACATTCAGTTCTGTAGATTAAAGTTTTGTTGTTCGACTTTTTCAATAGATTTAGTTGTTTTTCCTTTTCTGCTAATCGAATTGTTATTTCCAGTATTTTCTTTGGTGTGGATAGAAAGATCTACAACTATAACGAATGTTGATTATTGTTGTCTAAGTTCTCAGATTGAAGGTCTTGTCTGTGATTGATTTTCATTTTCATTATTTTACAGGGGAAAGAGTTATCATTACTGCATCCTTGACTGATGGTTGTTGTAGTTTCTTGAGTAAATGATTTAGTTACAGAGCATTTAATTTTCTTGCCATTACAATTAGATTTTGTTTCCAACATTCATTTAATTTTGCAAGCACTATACTGCAAACATTACTCTTGAACAAGTGACCACCTCAGACTGAGTGCACTCTTGAGATAAAAAATTGTGCCTAGATTGATAATTAATATAGGGTAAATAGGGGTTAAAAGACACCTTTTTATCACTCAACACTGTGTAGGCTGGCCGACTTCAGCTTTCAATTGTCCATTGAATACAACATCGGCCAGTGCTGGTGCCATTTTCTCAGCAGAAGTGGTTAGGCATTACAGGGTCATCCATTGGCTATGAGGCTTGACCAAATGTTTCGAATATGCCTCCCATTCTAGCCTAGTCATTTGCCTGATCACTTAAGCTTTTTCTTCCGCTGCCTGTTTCCATTGTTGTTCAAGTTGTTTTGAATCTAGAAGGAACCCTAGAATGGACTCTGCTACTAGATTGGTACCATGCAAATTCTCATTGATATTTTCTATGATAATGTTTGTTGCTGCCTCCATGTTCGTTGTTGCCTTTTCTTTCTTCTTTTAGCCGAGAATCCCAGCTTGCAAATAGAATTTCCTTATGTGATTCTTCTAGCTTGGGTAGGTCAGCTTTTCTCCCTCCTATATATTTTTCCAGGCGATGAAATCAGAGACCTTTTTAAAGATCTCATCATATTCAAGGCACATTTCTACGAGTTGACTTGTCAATTTGTCACTTGTTTCACAATAAGATTTCCAGTGTGAAATATTTTGGCACAATAATTCTTTCTGATGTGTCAACTGGGAATTAAGTCCGAGTGCTTTGGTAATAAATTGATCAATTTTTGGATCATCTTTATGAATATTAGTTATTGTCTGCACCTGTGCTTCCTTCTTGGCTAAGCTGATTCAATGTTCTATTTGCATCTGTTTAAATTCTCGTTGAAGCTTGGCCAACTCTATCTTTGCCTACTAGTCGGATTTGACTCGCTGTAATTGTTGCGCAAGCGACATTATTTTATTTCCTTTTCTCTAAGCAAAATTTGAACTTTTGTTTATTTGTCTATGGTCACTTTAGCATAAGCACCTGCAAAATGCAAGATTCTATTTAAGCTGGCGAATGGATCGACAGGCAAGTCCTTCTAGAGAACATCCATTAACTCATTTTCAGGGCTAGTAGTAGCTATAGAGTCCAATTTTCATTTCTTTCTTTTCCTTTTCACCATGGCCTTATGTTGTGGGCTATAGAATACATCCAGAGGGGGTATTTCTTCAATTCTTAGAATTATTTCGAAGCTGGGGGTAACAGGGATATGCTCTACTTCTAGTTCATTTGCAGTTTCTTCCACTGTAATTTCCAAAGATGTCTTATGTTGTCGAGTTTGTAACTCTGGCACCTATTGCTCTATATTCAGACTTTTATTAAAATGATCCCACTCTTTCTCTAAGTCAATTACTGTAGGTTTTATTGGTTGTGTAGAGGTAGTAGGGATTTCAACCTACTTTCTAGCTGAAGCTTGTTCAGCTATCTTCTATGTAGATTGGGTCGTATCCTCGATGCTTCTGCTTTTGCCATTTTGTGATGATTGTCGCGATTCCCTGATGGATTTTTCTTGAGACTCTACCTTAGAATCAGATTTGGAATTTTCTTTGGAGTCACCTTCTATAGTCACACTAGGAGTAGGCTCCTTTATTGGTTCAATTAATAATTGGTCCAATGGGACCATTGCCAACCTTCTTTCTCTGTAACCGTAAAATTTTTCCAAATCTGCTTGGTCAAAAAGTAGTTGTGCCATATGTTTCACCTCCACAAAGTGTTTTTCTGCAAAAACATATCATCAAAAACATCCTCCTCATTATTAAATACTTTTATTTTCACCATATTGGTGAAATTCTTGACAGTGTTGAACGGGTCAAATTGTCATCCAGGGAATTTGGGTAATTGCAGAGATAGCATGTTCTCTACTTCTTTGAACACGTGTCGTAGGTCATGTAGTGCAAATTATCCACACTGTACAGGGAATGCAAGCCAGATGGCCTTTTTTTATTATTTTAGTGTATGGCTCATTCCTCCCTCACTAGCTGTCTAATAAGCTATCTCCCTAGCCATTAATTTATCTAGAACATAGTATGCGAGGATGTGGGGGGAGGTGATGCTACCAAAAACTCTGATATATGTAAATGTTTCCTCCCCAAACCATCTGGCCACTAGGAGGATGTCAACTTCAGCTTCTTGGGAAAACCTGGGGGTGTCTCGATTATAAAGCCGCTTGTAAATAGGGAGCATAACTCCATGAAAAATCTTGAAAACATGTGGTTAAAAATTGGATTCCCACATGACCTTGTGGTACATGTGAATGGGAAGTGGATTTCAAGCAGTCCATTTCCATCCCATAATGGGGAACTTTGAGCTAAAACAAATAGCATCCATAACATAGGCACTCATAAAAAATGGAGGGTAAACCCTCGAAGCAATACTTCTTCTCCTTTATACTCGATAATTGTTTTGCTAAATTATCTAACAAGATTTGGGCCCAATTCATGATAGTTGTGTTAACGACTGCGTCTATTAACAACAACCACTCTGGGGAGAATTTGGTACTATCAGGTCTGCCAAACAGTCTACATAACATAGCCAAAAAAAAACTATAAGGGGGACAAATAGATGTAGTAGTCTACATACCATGTTTGTCTCTCTTTATTTTCTCTTCGTTATTCGACCAATCATGGGTGAAATCTACTAGGTCGTTGTTCTCTTTAGAAAACTTCTCTATGAATTGCCTATTGTAAATGACCTATGGCTCTAGTAGGTGGTACATAAGCCATAGGTTGTTTGGGGTAAAAATTCCGATGACCCCTTGGCTTCTCGTCTTGAATTCTCTGTTGGTATAAGGGATTATCTTTGGTCGAGCAGTTATGCAATGCAAAAATGAGCAAACCATCTCTAGCATGGAAGCATCTGAGGAAACGCGTCCGTCAACTGTAACATTTGTTTCCATAATCCTCGGTTGTTCCTCCTCCAGTATGTTGTACATAGTCTCCCATGTAGAGGTTCCTCCCTCTCTCCTGCATGTGGTATCTGTGAATAGGGAAGTCATATCAGTCTTCTCAGAGGAACCAACCTTGCCTTTGTTACCCATTTTTCTCAACGCTTTACTCTGCCAGTTTTTCTTGAAATGAAGAACAAAAGTTATCGGACACTCAAAGATGAATGTAAAATGAAATAATGCAAATAGCTTGTAAAGGTGGTAAAAGAAGCATTATTTCAATGCACGTAATAAGATATCGCATCAATCTTAATGGCTTTTCACACATAAATGCAGTTATTTCCCACTAATGCCCACTAATGATTCGTTATCCCTTAGCTTTATTTCTCATAAATGTTTACGTCGTAAAACAGGATGAAATCTTCTAGGGTGGCAAGCCATTATACTGCGATGATAGTGATTGTGCGATTTGCGAAGCAACATCACAGATCACAATATCACAAGATGTGCCTTTTAGCATTCTTACCTCCTGCTATGTGTCTGTGAGATGCGAGATGCGAGCTATTGATTAGTTGCTTCACGCATAGGTAATTGCTAGGTTTATCTTGTGCAATAGACTTGATGGACTCAAAATATTTACTTTTAATATTTTAAGGTGTGGGTCCAGGTGCGAATCACATTTCGCAATATCATCTTATGGTAAGTGCAAAATGTTTGCTTGAATACTCGAAATGCGATGCGATAAAAGTCAAAGCGCCATCGTGGTTTCACAACTCTCAAATCTTGCTATATCGATTTTAAGAGAGAGTTATTTATAAGTCATGATATGTGATGCAAGACTTAAGCCTAAAAAGCTTAAGGACTTCTGTTTTCATCAGATTTTATGATAATTTAGACCATGGAGCCCTTATTTAATCACTTTTCTTGATTGTGGAGGTTTTTACAAAGGTCCTTTGGTGAGTTTTAGACATGTTGTATATGAAAAGGCAAGTTTTTAGTAGTCCCCAAAAAGGTTTTGATTGTTATCTTTTCTTTATTCAAAAAATAAAAGAAATGACTAAATGCTAAGTTTTGTTTTTTGGATGAAATTTTTTAAAGGGTCCCCATTTAGTTAATGTAATATTAACTATTATAATTAACAAATGGGGGGTTGTTGAATACGACAACACATAGGAAAGGTAGAATGAAGTGTGGGAAAGGTGTATGATGGAGAAATAAGGCATGGAGGAGGTGAACACTATCCAAGGCTCAATCAGGTGCTTCAAGATGGTTGGATTTGCTCAATGGAAATGGAAATTTTTATTACAACACAAGGATTTGGGTTTAGGTTTTAGTGGAATTTGGTAGCATTGGTGGATAGGACTTGAATGAGGTGAATGAAATGAGCCCCCCCCCCCGCAATTTAGAAGCTCCTACAGCAACATACACTCTTGTCTTCATTTATACACAAATTCATCTATATATGGAAAATATTTATTGAATGGAGGAAAACAGAGTTGTTATTAGCTAATGGCTAAGTTCATGAATGAAAGTGCTTTAAACCCATAGAAAAACTTAAGAGATCAAGATGAAAACTGAAAATAATCCCAAGGAACTCAAAGGCAAGGATTTATTTATCAAGAAACCCTAGATTATGCAGTAATAAAACAAGAAATATGTTTTTGGGTTGTATGAATGAAACCCTCAAGTCATGATCCCAAGAGGGAGATGAGGTTGAAGCCACTATCAAAAGATTTTCTGGGGTGTCTATTTTCACTATGATACAACTGATCTACCTATCCACAAATGGAAAAAAATTAATTAGTCACCCAAATACTTGCAGATTAACAAAACCAAGATCACTTCAACAGCTAACTATGAAGGTAATCTAAGCATACATGTACAAGAAGAGGAACCTCTCCTACTAGGGTTGGGCCCTAACCCAAGAGCTTCAGCCCTCTAAGTAAACTTAGTCCTGGATCAAGGGAACTCTTCTCATTTCATTAAAATATCAAAAATACATAAGAGTCATCAATCATGATGTCTTAGCTCGAAAACGCCTCTTGGCTACAACAACAAAAGTCTAAATCCTAATGAGGCTCTGGGCCTTCTTATTTATACAACTGAAGCTACCAACGACTTCCTTAAATTTAGGGAGGCCTAGCTCCCAACTCGAGATCAACTGGTCTTCAACATCACTGTCTCGACTGCTAATGACCCTAATGGTTCAGGTGCTTGTAACTCTAAGCTGATGAGATCTGGTCGAGGAATCTTCGAGTGAGTGAGGAGCTAAGGAGGGAGATCCAATCTCCTAAAATCCCTCTTACTTGTCTACTTCGAGTTCTTTCACTTTAATTAGCCAAAATTTTCTCAAAAACCTGAATTTAATGCACATTAGACCACAAGGCATGACATCTCATCTTTACCCTTCTCATTAAGCAAAATATAACAAAACATGTAAAGAAATGTGAGAAAAGTTGATTTTAATAAGTTGGAAAGTGGCATTAAGGTCCATATAATTTGCCCATTGATGAGCCTCATCACCACCCACCTCACCTTGGGACTTCTTTCCATTGGATTTCTTTTCTTTTCTCACTAATGCAAAGTCCTCTTCAACTTCTTTGGAAGAGGTCCCATCTCTAGTGTTCCGCCGAATCTCTTCTTGTACCAAATACGACCACAGTCGTTCCCAATCTGGTATCTTCTCCATCCCATTGATAGAGTCTTGATAACTATGCCAACTCTTGGTAAGTCTTAGAAGAGCTAGGCTCACCCCATCGTCCTCAGAAACAGTGATCCTGACACTTCCGAGCTCATCTCGACAATGGGTGAACTTGGTCAAGTACTTCGGAATAGAGCCTACATTCTCCATTTTGACCTTTCTAAGTTTGTCCTTTAGTGCCAATTTCCTATGGTCACTGCTATTTTGAAACAAATACATCAATGCCTTTCACATTGAGTATGGACTATCCTTTCCATAGAGACTCGAGACAATGTGGTCTCGAACTCCTTCCAAGATAATTCTTCTCACTTTTTCCACACAGTTTCTCCATTCAGCTAGATATTTAGCTTCCGATGTTGGACACTTAGGAATGTCATGATATATGAATTCCTTGAGGCCATTATCTTCCAGCACCACTGTTATAGACATATTTGGGCACTGCAACCCCAATCACATATGTCCATAAACTAAGGGCTTCTAAGTCCCTAAAAGTGTTGTTTCATACCCTAAAGGAGCAAGGTCAACTAATTACATCATCTCTCAGAAGTTCTCCATGAAAAATTGCTCAGAACTAGTCAAAACTAGACCATACAGACTACTCAGCGCTAAGGGTGTGATGCATCTCAGCTACCACATGCAAAAAGTGTAATGCATACTAAAAATCCCTTCTGTGGGGTGTGATGAGCGAGAGCAGACAAATGGCAGAAGCAGTTGGCTAGGTGGAAACCTAGATAATCTTCTAGAAACTGCCCATTTGACACTTGCCTCTCTAAATTCGCCCAGGGATTAGTAAGGGATCATGAATCTCCAAGTGGAACCAAGAACTATCAAAGAGAGGACAATAATCAAAATCTCAGAAGCTCACTCACCCACCATGCAAACATCTATATATGGATACCTCATCCTAGAGATCCAAAGGTTGGAATCTTGTATTTTGTAAGGAAGTGTTGTTGGTTTCTTTGTGGAACATCATAGTGTTGGTTGATCTAAGCTTTTCATGAGGTGAAGAAGGGATTTCATGCTAGGAGGATGATGCTAGGTCAGATCAATGGGTTGTAATCCTCTCTTCCACTCTTTCTATCAATAAAGCTATTTGAGTTTTCCTTCACATTCTTGTATGCCTGAGTTGATATATGCATTTGTGTGGTCAATATATATATGATCCTATATTGTTTATGATTGTAGATCTCTGTGCTTTGATGGTATTATGCTACTTTGACTTTATAGGTGCTCCTTGAAGCAGGGCAAGCAAGGGAGGAGCGACAAAGATCTGTTAGAGGGGAGAGGAAACAAGCAAGAAGCCAAGTGAAAGACAGAGGTTGGTACTCTCTACTTTGCTCTCATCTACTTCTCTTAAAGGAAAATGCAAGTAACTTTAGTTTGTTTATTTCTAAGATAGCTACCCGTCTTAGTGGGACTAGCAGCTCTGAATGGACACTATATTTCTTGATAACAAAATGGCGACTCCGCTGGGGAGTGAATAGCTTGTTTTCTTGTTTATATTTTTTTGCTTTATAAACTACAAACGGAGCCTGAAGTCAAACCAGCTAGCCTTCGAACTGCTTTTTCTATGCAACTGAAAATTAGATCAATGCTGCTTCAGTCCATCTCTGGGTTTTGTTTATAAATTGAACAATCGATTTGCAAACATCCTAATTTCCCTGGTGGTGGCTCAAGTAACCTCATTAGATCAGCCCCTATGATTTGTATTTACTGACTATCATTAGCTCAACCTAAATCCCTGAACTAAGCTGCAAACTGTGACCAAAAACGAAGTTAAAGTCTTGTCCCTAGACCATCGCACTGTCTCCTTTAGGCGATCTGGATGCATCGCACCTCCCGTGTGCAGTAGGTGAGATGCATCCCTGTTTCCCTGTGTTATAGGTGCGATGATCAGATAAGACTGTTTCTGCCTCCAGATTTTGGTTTTTCTTCATTCTCTTCAGCTTTATTCAGGAGTTTTGTTGTCTGTGATCAGTATACCATTGTTGAAACTCCCTTCCTTTGCATTATTCAGCCTCCATTGTACAAATAATTGTGAATGTTTTATGTATTTTTCGCCATTTATAGTTCTCCTTTACAAACAGTAGCTTAATTGAACTGTTGTCTTTTGATTTGAAAGTGTCGCAAGTGTCGTTTTCAGTCAAAGAAAAGGATCCTACTCTTGTTGATGGTCGATTACACTGTTACTCTTGTATTTGATTTGAATTGATAGTATTTCAAGTGTCGAAAGCAGTTTTCAAATTGAAGTTGAAAGTGTCATCTTCATCTTCCTTTCGTCTTTTGAAGAGAAAATTGTTAGTACTGTCGCTTTGAGAGAAAAGATAGTTTAGATTTGTACTTAGCGTTCTTTTTGTCATTCACACATTAAGAAAGAAGAAAAAAAATACATGCATGTGCATTTGCATTTAGACTGCTTGTTGATTTTGATTTAGGACAGTGCATCTAGTGTGTTCTCTCTGCTCTATGTTGAAAGAATATCGCTTCTCTTTCTCTAGTAGCTAGGATTTTCATTGCAAAAAGAAGAGTAAATGACTGTTTATCATCTTAGATTGCATTTTTATGAATTGTATATCTACATCACGCAGTGAACCTTAAGGGAAAACTTCTTAAGAAAGATCAACTGTAAAATAAATTCAATGAACATAAAAACACTTTGGAACCTAACACACAACATTTAGAAGTCTAGGCTAGAGACGTATTCTGGTGTCGTAAAGCCTGGTAACTATCACTTTCATCGTAGGTTGGGTGATTCCTCCTCTTTGAGACGACAAGTGCTAGTACGGGCTTGTGCTCCCACGTACCGTCGAGTATATATTGGGAGACCACAATAGGCTATATCCTTTATCCTTAGGAAGTCATGTCTGCTGCCCTATTGATCGCAATGCACTGAACACAGCATTTGGGAAGATTGATTGTCGTACCATAAAAGGTATTCTGTAGTTTTGCGATTGGTTTGGTAATCCATCTGTCTAGATTTCTAGAGTAGTCTCTTTCATTCATTTTCAGACTCCTTAAAAGAAAAGGTCCATCTGAGCACTTATCACTTCAGGCTCATTAAAAATCGAAGGCGACTAGAGTCATCTTTAGCTTTTTCTTGACTCTTAAAAATTGAAAACGCAAGTTGTGTCAAAGTGTCATAAAATTTATTTTGATCGGAATAATGTCACTGTTCCCTCGCTGATCTTAGGTTGAGAAAATGGAGTCCACCAACCAAGGATTTCCCCTTGGGGGAAATCCTAGTCCTTTCTCCTCTTTCGGAGATGTTGGTGCACCTCATATGGCCACATTGTCCCTTCCAGGACTGACAATTGGCCTACCAGTATGGCTCTTCTCGACTTCTGTCATTCAAAGCACCATGATTCCTGAGCAATCAAATCAGCAACCAGATGATACTAAAGTTACCCCCCAACCTTCTACTTCATTTGTTTCTCCCTCTCCTCCTTTCTCTTCACTTGGTAAAGTTGGTAAAACTAAAAACCAAGTAGCTGAGAAGAAGAAGAAAGGGAAGGAGAAGAAGAAGAAGGAGCCAACGACCAAAAGGGGCAACCATACATCGTCTCGTGAAAATCCACACACTGCAACGTCCAGGCTTAGATCTCCTTGTGTCATTTGCAAAGGGGACCACTATCATCGAGATTCTCCTTGCATCCCATGGATCTTAAGGGACTAGTCTCCTCGCTTGCACAATCCAGTGTCCTCAACCTCTGAAGATCATGTTGAAAGTACGCCGTCAACTAGTGAAAACGAAGTCACTGGACAGAGAGGAAGATCTAAAATTCCTTGTAGACTATGTGAGGGTGATCATGCCATCCACTGCTGTCCCTTCCTGGATGAACCTAAAAGAGTCTTCGATAACCATCCTACTTCATCGCTACAGCTTCCTCCTGGATACAAGAAACTCTTGCCGAGTCCATTGCTAGTTGAAAATCTGACTGACACACCATTGTGGTCGGTTGAAGCATCTATCATTGAAGATAAACCCTATGAGTCCACACTAGACCAAAGTAAATAGGTCGAGACCGCATTTGACCCAGTTTTGTCTTCAGAAGGTCCATCCTCAGATGATACAGTCACCAAGGAGAATGAGAACGACACTGCTCAAATTCTCTTCATAAATAAAGACTCCTATGAACATGGGGGCAAACTACCCATTTCTTTACCGCAAGAAGGATGTTCGTTGGAGTCGTATCCGACCATTTATTCGGTCCCATCTCCAAGCAACCTAGTCATTTCCTTCGACTAGAATCTACTAGGCAGACCCCGTCTACTGTTTAATGTACCATTCTGAATCATTGTACAAGCTTACAGAATGGTCATGGTCAGTACCATCATAGATGAAGGGGCTTCTCTGAGTATCCTTTCCTCAATTGCTTGCAAAGCACGTGGTTCACCATCGCTTCTGCCTGAGATGCGAAATCTGATAGGCTTCAACAAAGGAACCAGTCAACCGTTAGGGATCCTTCCAAGTTTTCCTATAACTTTGAGAAGGAAAACCTTCTACCTGAATGTAATGGTAGTCCAAGGACCTTTAGATTACAATTTACTCCTAGGTGTGACTACATTTATAGCATGGGAGCCATTGTCTGCTCGCTCTTTCGAGTGATGTGTTTTCCGCATGAAGGCAGAGTGGTCTAGCTCGTAGACCAGCTTTCATTCCCTGGCTCACACATAGCTAATAGTGAAATTCCATCCCTAACTAGTCTTTTTGCGCAAGGAATGTCTCATCAATCTCCAGTTCGTCCACCTGATGAACGCGAGTAATTCGGTGATTATGACTAAAACCCAGGGAGCATGCACCCTAGTCTGCTTTAGCAGGAAAACTTCAGGTATAGGGTAGGTTTCCGCGGAGGATATATGACTAGTCTGACACACCCATCTGTTTAGGAAAATGGGATTAGACTAGAATAAGATACCTCTGTTAGAAGGTAGGCTTTTCCCGATAGAAAAAATGTTTTGTCTGCAAATTGAAGGGTAACCTGGAAACTCTACTTCGCTATACCCGGGGGCATGCAAACCTTTTTGCATAAATGTGAAAAGCGCCCATTTATTTTCTTAGTTTTTAGGTTCTTACCCCTTTAAACTCGTATGATTGGTTGTTCCTAGCTTACATAAAGAAAGGATGCAAAGCAAAGTTTCGAATGGTGCAAGCTCCCTAAAAATTGAACCTATCAATGAGACATCCTTATTATACAACTGGCACGAGCGGTTTTACGCAAAGTTCAAGCTCGTTAAAAATTAAACCTAGCAATGAGCATATGTTCCACCAGAGTTTAAGCTCATTAAAAAATGAACCCACCTCCGGTAAATAACCATTGCAAACGCATTGTCATCAGCTTTTGAGAATTGGTCATGTTCTTACCATCACCTCCACTCTGTTCTAGTCGATCATACGCCTCCATTTGATTGTTTACCCCTTTTGAGGAATAGCTGTGATGAGTCATTTTGTTCGCCTTCTTATTTACACTGTCGTGACTGAAAATTTCCAAACCTCACCTGGAACCAGTTGCTACTCGAAAATATCACTTGTTCCTCAAAAAACGAGTCTCCTTTAAGCTCTTTTCATCTAAATCGTAAAATATGAAAAGATTGCCAAGCAATTGGCCTCTCCAGCTCGTTAAAACAATCGGAAGTGTTATCCCTCCTCTATATTTTAATCTTTTTGGACTTGAGGGATCATTACACAAAAATATCGAGTGCTTATCTTGTTCGGCTCTTTAAAACAATTGAAAAGTCATCCCTTTTGTATTGTTTTATACGTTTTCGGACTTAAGGGATTACATGATGAAAAAGGGTTGTTGGAGTTTTCTTTCCATCCCTTTTCAGACTCTCTAAAATTGAAAAAGGACCTAGTTATCTTTGTCGTTAAACTCGTTAAAACCAATAGCGACAAACTTGTCCATGCAGACAAGAACGAGTTTCACTGTCGCTAGGCTTGTTAAAACATAGCGACAGGTTTGCTTGAAGGGAAAATTATAGGACAAGCATATGTTATCCTCCTCAAGCTTGACAAAAATAAAGAGGTACTAGTCAGCAATGACTGGGGAAAAATTCGAAAGAAAACTTGAAGAAACTTTATTGGTAGCAAGTCTCTCTTGAAAATGACACTTTCACTCCATCGCCATGATTGAGTCAGGCTGGGTTATTCTGTTCACCGGTCATATTACCATTGGTCCACCGTACCATCCATTTTTGGGGTTAATGCTACCAATCCACTTCAGTGCTGTCAATATGTTCAAGAGAAGTCACTTAGAGAATTCACCAACCTAGCTTGTGTCTCATCCATTGCAATACCTTCACTCTTCATTCTTTCATGACTGCCACCTTGAACCTTGTATCATCAGATCATTTTCACCTCCACAAAATCATTTGCTCCGTTCCATGTCGTAGATGTGGGATTCATTAATGCCCTCCTATGACGGGTCACTTCTTGTCAACATCAACTCATTATCCAAGAAGTCGACCTAGGAACAACCCTTTTAGTACTTTGAAGCTTGCATGTCTCAATGGCAAGTTTCTCACTTCCGGCGACAGGTTTACATTAATGGCCTTCAATCGAAAGATTTTGCGTGGTGTTCAATGCCAAGTCCCATTTTCACACCATGTGAATTGTACTGTCGTACCTTGAGGGTCATCATCATTATCGGTGATTCCTCTCGCGCCTGTTAACAGCTTACATCATTGGCTGGTAATCAGGCAATGTCTTTCCATGTTCAACTCCAGAACATCTATTCACATGGATCAACTTGTACTCCGGGCGAAGATTGAATGAGTTTGAAGACCCCGGATCTAGTTTCATCCATCTGGTGTGCGATATATTCAGGAAAATAAAGACATCAAATGTACATCATTGTTGCATAGATAATCATCCAAACCAAAGGATGATGACTCTACCAGAATCATTAGTCTACCACACAGACGATTGTCTATCCTATGTACATGAAAATGAATTTATAAAGCTGAGCATAGGAATGCCCGCCTCAGCTAGATCATGAAAATATTATGAATATAATGTATTGTATTGTATCTTATTACAGGTCGCCTTCTAGTTCGAAAAACCTCGGATCTTCATGATAAAGCATTTCACCCGACATCAAAAGATCTACTACCTCATGCTTTAGGGGGCAGTTGTTATAGACATATTTGGGCACTGTAACCCCAATCACATATGTCCATAAACCAAGGGCTTCTAAGTCCCTAAAAGTGTTGTTTCATACCCTAAAGGAGCAAGGTCAGCTGATTACATCATCTCTCAGAAGTTCTCCATGAAAAATTGCTCAGAACTGGTCAAAACTAGACCATACAAACTACTCAGTGCTAAGGGTGTGATGAATCTCAGCTACCACATGCAAAAATTGCAATGCATACTGAAAATACCTTCTGTGGGGTGCGATGAGTGAGAGCAGACAAATGGAAGAAGCAGTTGGCTAGGTGGAAACCTAGAGAATCTTCTAGAAACTGCCCATTTGACACTTGCCTCTCTGAATTCGCCCAGGGATGAGTAAGAGATCATGAATCTCCAAGTGGAACCAAGAACTATCAGAGAGAGGACACTAATCAAAATCCTAGAAGCTGACTCACCCACCTGCAAACATATATTTATAGATTCCTCATCCCAGAGATCCAAAGGCTAGAATCTTATATTTTGTAAGGAAGTGTTGTTGGTTTTTTTGTGGAACATCATAGTGTTGGGTGATCTAAGATTTTCATGAGGTGAAGAAGGGCTTTCATGCTGGGAGGATGATGCTGGGTCAAATCAATGGGTTGTAATCCTTTCTTCTACTCTTTCTATCAATAAAGCTATTTGAGTTTTCCTCCACATTCTTGTATGTCTGAGTTGATATATGAATTTGTGTGGTCAATATATATCTAGTCCTATATTTTTTATGATTGTAGATCTCTGTTCTTTGATGGTATTATGCTGCTTTGACTTTACAGGTGCTCTTTGAAGCGGAGCAAGCAAGGGAGGAGCGGCAAAGATCTGTCAGAGGGGATAGGAAACAAGCAAGGAGCCAAGTGAAAGACTGAGGTTGGCACTCTCTGCTTCTCTCTCATCTACTTCTCATAAAGGAAAACACAAGTAACTTTAGTTTGTTTGTTTCTAAATAGCTACCTGTCTTAGTGGGACTAGCAGCTCTGAATGGACACTATATTTCCTGATAATAACTAGCTCCATCCTATCCTTCCAAGCTATGTAATTCGAGCTTCCCTCCAAGGCATACTGAAGTTGCAAACCATATAATGATATATTTCTGTTTTGAAGTATGAACTTGCAAATTTGATTTTCACCTACACAACAAACTTGACTTCTCCTCCTTTGTATTGTCTTCAACTTCGATACAATGTAGATTTTTAATGTAGATTCAACATCTTATGTGATATGCCAAAACACAAGAAAAGAATATACTCTACTATTCAGCGGAAAACAAAATTGATTGATGAAAACAATAAGCATAAAAGGAAGAATATCAATCACACATAACACAATATTTCTCTGGGGAAAGAAACTGCTAAAAACCCTGGCTATCTATATTGCATTAACTAGAAGATCTGAGAAAAATACAATTCTTGTTCAACCCGAACAATTCTTGCACAAGTACAATCTATCTCTCTACTTCTTAGGCAAGCCTTGGATGAATATAATATGCTTTTCTTAAATTTGAGCTCAGCCTGCACAAGTATTTTTTATCCTCTACCTGACTGACTACCTTTTTCCAACACTTAGCCAAATTCCTAGCCTTCCAAGCTCCTACTTCCTTTCCCAGTTCCTAAGAAAATTATCCCATATTTAATTGGGAAATCCACTCTCCATAACTACACAATCCATCCATAAGCCATCTACTAATTTCATTCACCATCTATACAACTTGGAAAATTATACAATTGATAGTACACTGTCCCTGAACTCTAATCTCAACTAGGTCTTCCTATAAACTCACATGCATGAGTTATTTATGAGTGAATCTTCAGTTAACTGGTCTGGCAATGAAGATACACGAGTGCCCGTCCCCACTACCAGACCTCTACTAGTTCCTCCAACAGTTAGAACTAGTTTAACTTACTCGAACTCAATTAAATTGAGTTAATTAATGACAAGTCAAAATAACTCAACTCGGGCCCCTATAATTTAGGGATCACTCTACATGACTCTAGATAGACTTCCAACTTGAATCTCCTAGGTAAGTTAAGTCACCTTAACTTAATTAACTACTACAAGCTGCTATGGGAATAGAATTATAATTTAATTCCCCATTTAATTGAAGGACAAATTAAATTGGAATTTCTATATGCTATTTTTAACATTTCTTGTTGAAAATATCAACTCTCCCTCTCAACAAGAAAGGAATTCAACTCTGTCTCGATCCGGTAACTTTGGAATGTTATGCATGCAACACTTATCTCTAGTGTTGTTTCTATTGCAACTTCTAAAACTAAAAAAAACATCCAAACTGAATTAGTATGATACATGTGTCAGGAGAGTCTCTAACTGCTACTAGCTCATGCACTATCTACTAAAAACTATGAACTTTTGCTACCTTTGCACTGCTTCCAACTCTTCTTTGCACTCCCAAGTATCTAACTGCTGCTAATCTCTGCTTCTGTCACTTTGACATCTGACTACAACAACCACCACTAATCCATCCTGCTACTATGTACTGTGGCCTCTCGTATCAAGGTAATGATCCATGAGACAAACCATCTCAATGGAACCTGCCCAAATTTATGCACTTTTGGGACTATTACTTCACATCGCCCCACCTCTCACCCGAAGGTGTGGTTTCATGTGCTCACTTTGTCCACTTCGCTCAAAATTCCCCCCCTACTGTAGGTCTCCACTTGAGTGCATGCATCCACTCGGTCTGCTCACGTTTTCTCCAATTGTGGTTGCACTAAAACTTTTTGAGTTTTCTTTTGAGGCTACTTATTCTCTGCTAGAGTGGATCTCTCCACTCTGTCTCCTCTCTTCTTCTCTAATTTTGGCCGCTCCATAAATTTATGAGACTACTTCTGAGGCTTCTTCTGGGGCTTCATTTTGAGAGGTAATTCGTTCTCCTGCTCAACCACCAAGTCTCTAACCTTTCCCTTTCTCTTCAAGGATTTTCATGCATCTTTGACCTCAAGAGCATACACGTTCTTGACTCACACATTGATCTGTTTCACCTGTCCAGTGGCTATGTGTATAAGTAAAACATTTCCCTTACTAAAAACCACATCATAGCTATGGTATTCTAATACCACGATGGAAACAAAATTCTTATTTAGTCCTGGAACATACATCACATCTGTGATTTTGAGAGGGGAACCAGACTCCCTCTGAAAGGTAAATGCATCAATCCTGGTAGTGCTATACCTCTCATCATCTCCAAACTCTATGTTATTCTTGACGCATTTCTCCTCAAAGTCATTGAAAAGATCTCTATTCCCCATCATATGGAACAAGGCACTGTTGTCGAGATACCACACGCTTCCCATTACAGTGTTAGCCATTGATGCAATGAGAGTGAAATCAAGTTCGAATTGTGAAGCTATTGTAGGCTCCTTCTTGCTTGATTTCTTTTGTGGGAAATCCGTGGCATAATGCTCGTACTCGTGATAGTGAAAACACTTGACTTTTGACAAGTCCGCCCACCTCACCTGGGGACTTCTTTCCATTGAATTTATTTTCTTTTCTCACTAATGCAAAGTCCTCTTCCACTTATTTAGAAGAGGTCCCATCTCTAATGTTTCATCAAATCTCTTCATGTACCAAATATGACCACAACCATTCCTAATCTAGTATCTTCTTCCTTCCATTGATAAAGTCTTGATAATTGTGCCAACTCTTGGGAAGTTCTAGAAGAGATAGGCTCACTATATCGTCCTCGGCAACAATGATCCCAACACTTCCAATCTCATCCCGACAATAGGTGAACTTGGTCAAGTACTTCATAATAGAGTCACCTTCTCCAGTTTTGATCATTTTGGGTTTATCCTTCAGTGCCAATTTCTTATGGTCACTTCTATTTTGAAACAGGTTTCTATGGATTCCACATTGAGTATGGAGAATCATTTCCATGGACTCAAGAAAATGTGGTCTCAAACTCCTTCTAGGATAATTCTTCTCGCTTTTTCCACCCACTTTCTCCATTCAACGAGATATTTAGCATCCGACATTGGAGGCTTAGGAATGTCATGATCTATGAATTCCTTGAGGCCATTGTCTTCCAACAATGTCTCCATCATGTCCTCTCAAGCTATGTAATTTGATATGCCCTCCAAGGAATACTCACGTTTCAAACTGTAGAATGACATATTGCTGCTCTGAAGTATGAACTTGCAAGTTCAATTTTCACTTGCACAACAAACTTGAATTCTCATCTTCTATATTGTCTATAGCTCCAATACATGTAGATTTTTACTCGAGATTCAAAAACTTATGTAATATGCTAAAACACTAGACAAGAATCTAATCTACTCTTCAGCGGAAACCAAAATTGATCGATGAAAAAAATAAGCAGAAAAGGAAGAATATCAATTACGCATAACAAAATATTTCTTGGGGAAATTAACTGCTAAAAACCTCGACTATATATATTGCATTAACCAAAAGATCTACGAACAAAATAAAATGCTTTTTCAAACCGAACAATTCTTGCACAAGTGCAATCTATCTCTCTATTTCCTAGGCAAGCCTTGGATGAATACAATATGCTTTGCTCAACCTGCACAAGTATTTTATATCATCTACCTTACTGACTACCTTTGGCCAACACTTAGCCAAATTTCTAGCCTTCCAAGCTCCTACTTCCTTGCCCAATTCCTGAGAAAATTAACTCATATTTAATTGGGAAATCCACTCTCCATAACTGCGCAATCCATCCATAGGCCCTCAACTGATTGCATGCACCATCTATACAAATTGGAAAATTATACAATTGATAGTACATTGTCCCTGAAATCTAATCTCAACTGGGTTTTCCTTTGAACCGACATGCATGAGTTATTTATGAGTGAATCTTCAGTTAACTGGTGTGGAAGTGAAGATGCACTGGTTCCCTTCCCCACTACTAGACCCCTAATATTTCCTCCAATAGTTAGAACTAGTTTAACTGACTATAACTTAATTAGATTGATTTAATTAATTACAACTCAAAAGTGTTGTGTGTGGAGCATGATTGTTTAGAGGTCTTTGTTTCAGTCGGATGTATGCCCCAGGAAGTTTGTACACCCCTCCACACGAGGGGGTGCAGGGGGACTTGTCCCCCCCATGGGGGTCCGGGGGGGTTGATCCCCCCCAGCTGGGGGGTCCAGGGGCCAATAGGGGCTTGGGGGCAGTGCCCCCGAAGCTAAAAACAGATGTAAAATTGCCTTGTAAAAGTATAGTAATTTCTAGTCAATCTAGGCCGTTCATTAGGCGAATGATCTGACGATAGAACTTATGTTTAGATTATGGTTTTTTTCCCTAGAAGGAAACCCCTCTCTTTGTATGAGGGCATTGTATTTGAGGTTGTGTAATAGATGTGTATTCTGTGTGCGAGAAACAGAGAGCTGAGGTTGTGAGAGAAAACAGAGGATATTACAACGATTTTGTTGTAGGTTGTGTCTCTTCATTTTGCTGGATAATAGAAAGGAAGGACTGGCTGTTCAAGGTGGACGTAGCCCAAACTAGGTGAACCACGTATATCTGTGTCTCTCTTGTTTTATGCATTTCATGTGTTTATATTTCTGCAATATTTTATGTGTTCCATTGCTCCTTAATATATAATTTTCTAACAAAAAGAACTCAACCTGGGACCCTAAAATTAAGGGATCACTCTACATGACTCTAAATAGACTTCTAATTAGAATTTCCTAAGTCAACTAAGTCAACTTAACTTAGTTAACTGCTACAAGCTTCTATGACAATAGAATTGCAATTTAATTCCATATTTAATTCAAAGAAAAATTAAGTTAGAATTTCTAGATGTTTTTTTTTAACATTTCTTATCGCAAATTTCAATAGAGGGTTGCATTAGATTCTCTTCAGAACAAGCTCGAGGTAGAATATATTGCGATTTTAGTGCCTTTTTTTAGGCCTAATCTATAATACCTTTGAGACAACGAGTTGAGGAATTTTTGGTGGCAGAACTTTATTTATTCAAGAGTTTCCTATAATCAACTTTAAGGGTTAATTCTAAGGTTGATTTTAAGTTTGTTCAAAGCACTTTCTTAGCCTTGATATAGGTATTTCTGAGGCTAACATTGTCTGAACCATAATTATTTTCGAAGGAAGATCCTTGAATGTTGAGGTAGCCTTTTTCTTTTCTTTTCATACTTTTTGGTTAGTAGAGATCTAAGGTCGTGGAAATATAAGGTATATCTTAGCCCTTTTAAGTTTGCATCGAATTTATCATTGTGGTACGTTCAAAGGGCTTCTTAAAAGTTTGAATAGAAGGGTATAAGGACATGTTTCAAGCCCTCTTCCAAGGACAAATCAGATGACAAGAATATGAGCAGGTTAAAGCAAGCAGTTGGAATAGAAAGCTAAATCAATTACTATAAGTTAGAATATTTTCATTTTATGTGGCATTATTCCTTCAAGGCATATGGTAGATTTCTATGTTTTCTTTTGTAGTGAAAATTGTTTTAAATACAAGATCTTTCAAAAGAAGTCTAAAGATTGTGAGCAATAATGTATGTATCAGAGACAAAAAAAAGGGTTTCTCTACCTTATATATATTCTAATTCTCATCAAATAAATTAGAAGATTTCAACTATTGGAATGTTTATATGCAAAAAATAGGTATGCCAAGTATTGACTAATTTGTGACTATGAATATGAACTAGGGTTTTATAGAAGCATATGATTGTAATATCAAGTAGATTTTTTCGTATGCAGAGGATATTTTCAATTTGAATACTTTTTTGTATTTTAGATGTCATCATTGTAAGAAAGAATTGATTGTTGACTTGCCTTTGATGATTAAAGTAGCTTCTAAAGTTATTTGAGTAAGATATATTCATATAGATTTTAATGCCATTAGGTTTCTGACGTTGGAATGTGATGAGAAAAATTATCGATCCAAAACTTTTATTGTAGAAAGGAATTTGCCTTGGTATCTTATGATTGTGTGTCTTCTAAGGCAGAAGTTGAGACAACTTAAGGTTGGGCATAGGACATATTTGGAGCACATTGGTTTGTGCATGTACCCAAGACCTAGAAGTTACGTGATCTCACATTATTAATAACAGAGATAGTAGTGGCATGAACAATGACATTATAATGATGTTATGAAACTATCTTGACCAAACAAAAATAGTGACAACAATAGAAATTATAAAAGTATTGTGATAGTGATATGACAAGAGAAAAGGAAGTACAACAATGTTGTTGATAACAATGGTTGAGCAACGTGTTCATTGTAATCTATCTTATTCTTTTATCTTCTATCTTTTGGGTGTCAAGGTGGTGCAAGGTGGAGATTGGAGTCTCCTTCAAGTTGATGCTTGAGAACACTTTAGGTTGGTATGGTGGCAGTAGGGAAAGTTGGAGTTTGCAGGTTGTTTGAGCATCCTTTCAATCAGAGCCTCCTTCTAGACGTAATTGGTAAATTAGGGCATTGAAGCATCCTTTTAGTTGAAGCTTATAAAACTAGGAGGTTGGATCCTCCTTCCAGTTGGAGCATCCTTTCAATTGGAGATGATAAAACCAGGAGGTTGGAGCCTCCTTCTAGTTGGAGTTAGTAAATTGGGGTGTTGGAGAATTTTTTCAAATGGAGCTAATAAATAAGGGGGTTAGAGCCTCCTTTTAGTTGTTTCTGAACAATATTGGAAGTTGGAGCTTCCTATTGATGTAATCTTTGAGACATATATTAAAATATTTTGGTGGACTTTCTCCTGGAAGAGTTTCCACCATAAAATATCATGTGTACTATCTTTGATGTTATGCATTATTGAAAGATGTTATTAATTGTTTAAGGTTTTCATGTTATGATTAAAATAATTAAAAAAAAATACCAACAATGATTCAACCCCCCTCTTAGTATTATTGAATATTCCAATCGCCCCAAGGTATTCAACTCATCCTGATTGTACGACTCATCTACATGTGAATGAGCTACTATCGAGAATGAAGGGAGACTATATCATTGTTGAGAATTGAGGGATATCATTAACAAATGCAAGGGATGACACCAATAATGAAAATTTTCCTGAAGGTGTCTAGTAGAATCTACGTAGTGGGAATGAATGAGTTAATGTTGAGCACTTGTAGAATCGGTTAATATGTGCCAATGAGGAAAACCCACTCTCAAACATGATGAAACATGGCACTAGGGACTACAATTTCCAAGGTACTAGACTATTTCTAGATATAAATCCCAGAGAAGGTGTTTATGTCAATGGGTAGATATCCATCAAAGGATGTCCTTGATGTATCCCCCATCATTCGACATGAAACTGTTGACGATGGTGGACCCTCCAACATTCAGGGGATGACCCCGGTATGAAGTCCCAACTAGACCTCAAACCATTTAGTGTGGGAGTCCCATCCGGTATGATGGCCCGGTTGCCATTATCTTAAAGATTTGCCTCAAATCTTGCTTGTCATCATAGAAGAGTGGTTTTCTTTGTCTTTCATGAAGTGAGGTTCGCGTGCCTGGTGATTGTAAGTGTCTCTTCTGTCAATGGTTTTTTCACCGTAAAGGGAGAGGGTGGGAGTGAGTCCCAATTTGTTTGGGAGAAGTCCCAACTTTGTTAGGAACAAACAACACAACAGGACATGCATAGCTTCCAACGGAACAGTCCACACGGATGTGGCAGTCATAACAAACAAGGGAAGATAACACGTATAACACTCATCGGATTAGTCTGCACGAGTACAACAGTTGTTGTAGCAAGCTTTATGTGAAAGGTCGGTGTGATGTCCTAGAGAGTAGGCTACACGGATGAGACAGCGTTAGGAGCATTTAAAACACATTTTCATTAACTTACATGTATTACAACAAGTGAATTAGTTCAAGTGTTAAACACAAGTTAAAGCAACATGCATTAACAATGTTATATATTAGTCTTCAAATAGTTACAATACATGTGTGAAAACATGTTGGTCTATGAGCAGGCTTCTAAATTAAGTGAAAATTCCAAGACAACACCATACATCACTAACCCTACATGTGGGGAGTTGGAGCCACTACATACTCCTCAAAGAAAAGATTACAGACTCTCAAGGCTATGTGGGAGGAGTTGAGGTGAAAATTCCTTTGCATGTACAAATGAGGGGGTATTTATAGCCAAGGGTGAAACTAACCCTTATGGCTGTTTGACTACCCTCATGACTGTTTGACTTCCATGAATTTTTTTACTTTACATGACTCTTCATACAACAAGTGGGTCTCTTGGACTTCCACGTTACATTACATTGATTGATCATATGACCCACAATAGAGATGTGGATGACATGACTTGACATGATAGTGCTGGTACATTCGTGCTGCTATTTATTTTCATGTCGAGTTACAGTGCTCCTAGGTGATGGATGTCCTCATGGTGTGTCACAGCTTCACCACTACATGGAAAAGTGCACAGAGTCTTCGATGGTCGTTGGTTCGCTTGATGTTGCATTCACACAATTCTTCTTGCTTGTATGTTGGTAAGATTGACAGGTTCGTTCATTTGCGAAAAGTGCATGTTCATCCATCCATCCATCCATGAACACATCTTGCATGTTTGCTCGTCCATTCGTCCACGAGCACATATTTGCATGATCATGCATTCACGAGCATATCTCTTTGCATATATCGTCTATTTGTTTGTTGGTGAACCTGTCCTTTTGCATGTGCTCCCTTCGTTCATCCCATCTGTCATCGTTCCATGTTTGTTTGTGTACCTGTATCTTCAGTCACTCATGATGAGATGGCATCAAATCCAAAAACCTCCTAGTCTACCATGATGCATGATCATTTTGGATCTAGGTGACCACGAGAGGTGACAAGGTTGCAAGGTGGGATGGAGGTTCCGAGCACTACTGATGAAAACTGTGCATGAGCCACTAGGTGATGAATATGGGCAACCCGGATCGACAGTGAATGTCTACGAGGTTTGGCTTAGCTAGAGGACAGAACTGTGCAGTTTTTGGGAGGAACAATCCAGGCAGTGAAAAGGGTAGGCAAGCAAAATCTATGCAATTTTCAAAACGAGCAAGCACCGGGAGCTTGGCAGTAAAAGCTGCATAATTCCTGGAGTACTGGAAATCAGCTACTAGGTCACTGGCAACAAAAAATACACGATTCTTGAGGGGAACTGGCAGCAAAAATAGCGCAATTCTTGAGGGAAACCGTCAGTCGACTGCCGAGAGCTGTTGGTGGGAAAAACTACGCTGATGCTAGGAGGTTGGCCTACTAGTCACCTCTGTGTAGTTTTTAAGCTAAGCAGACTACTGGGAAGCAAAGGACTTGCTCATGAAAATTGCGCAATTTTCTAGGTGAGCAGTTGGTTGATAGTTGGGAGGGTTGGCTGAACAAACTGCACAATTTTCTGAGCGAGACAAACACGAGCACTAGGTATCTGTCCAGCCTGTTTACGCAATTTTCTCAGTCAGCAGAGTGGGCAAGGTCTTCAACCTGTGCACAATTTTTGAGGGGAGTGAGTCCCGAGGTGGTTGTGGGGTCAAACTCTCCAGTTGACCAACATGAAGGTTGATTGATTTTCTTGTAGATAGCGTTGCTTGAAATGGCTTGCTTGGTGCTTCTGCACTGTTCTGGGTGATAGTCAATCAAGTCGATGGCAGGGTGACGGTTTGGTTGTCAAAGGGGAATCCGTCATCAGAACTTCAAAAAAGTGACTAAGTGTGCAAATGAGCGAAATATGTATATTTGATCTTGCAAACACACACTTACATGCCTTGATGATGAGACAACTCGAACCATCCAGACACACATGCTCAACATGACTGACCGGCGGTGTAAGCAAAAAGCATGAAACTTGTCATTGATCGTTGGTCGACTGTGACGATTCTTGTGCACAGTGTGTGTGACTCTGTGTGTGAGTGTGACAAATGTTTACTTCGCGAATACAATGAAGTACACACGAAGCAAAGACCTTGAGTATGACCAAAACATGGCTGCAAGCATGACATTGACATCAACATGAAAAAGCTTGGGTGAAATGATCAATCAAGGTGGGTACGAAAACTCACACAATCTCACGGAGTGAACCTAAGTGTGTGCAGCCATCAAGTGAAACTATCAAGGGAGGCTCCAAAATTGGGTACAGGCCAAAATTTTGGAGGGTGATTGTAGCTGCTACAAGACTTGGTTACACACTAGTAGAACTCCAGCTTCTCTATTTTGGTTCATTGATAGCACAGGGCCTTGGTATTTCATGGATTATTGAATCACTATGTGGGTTACTCCAACTTCCCCACTTACCCCATGGGAATAAATGGTTCACCTTTTTCCAACATATTCAAACACAATCAAAGCTTCAGCTTGACCATAGTGTTTTGAATTCAGGAAGGGTAGTTTAGCTCGCGAGTTGAAGATTTTCAGAGTATAAGTTTTCATCTCTGGTGTTTCTCCACTACCAGTAGGCCTGGACAATACCCTAGTGGAGTCACACAGGAACACACAAATTTCTCCACTACTTGCGAGCCTGGTTAGTACCCTGGTGGAGTTGCATGTTTCACCTCTCTCTACATGAATCCTTTCTCTTCTTTCGCCTTTGTATTTTTTTCAAGAGGACTGTGCATAGGCACCTATTTATTTTTGGGGTGAAAGAGGGATCCCAAATTATTGAGAGTAGAAGAGGTTATTCCTTCAGAGAATCATGTAAGACCTCTGACATAGGTTTGCTTGTTTAGATTTTCCCCTTCTACGTTTCTACTAGTTGTATGAGCTTGAAGACACATAGCAGAAGGCTGAGTGTAGGCATGGGGTTTCTGAGTGTAGATATAGGTTCATGGTTGGACAAAAACTTCCCTTGTAGATGGCTCATATTTTCCATCAAGACTTCACTGGCAGAAGGTTATAACCAAGCATAGAGAAGACTGACACAATACTGGCCAAGTGTTCTAGTGTCACAAGTTTCTTCAAATCTCAGCCACATACTCTATTCAAAAGCCAAAACATAGTAGTTGGAAGCACTTATTTCCGGAAACAAAAATAGTAAGGTATCAATAAAACAAAACAAATGTAAGCAAAAATAGTAAGAACAACAAACCAAATAAGAACAAAGATAGTAAGAAAGGCCAACAAAATAAAAGCAACAAGTAGCAAGTAGACTATGTACATTGCATGGGGCGCGGCCTGGCCTACTAGAAATAATTCTTGAGATCTTGGCCATTGATAGGAAGGTTGTCAATCCTCCCATCAAGTGATTGCAGATGGTACTTGCATGGGCCAATATTCTCCTGGACTGCGTACGGACCAATCCACGAGGATTGGAACTTCGTATGTTTTCCTTTGTCTTCATCAGACTTATCCCATTTCAGAACTAGGTCCCCAACACCAAAGTTAGCTTTCCCTACAGACTTCTTATTGAACCATATCTTGAAGCTTATGGAAAGCATCCATCCTATGCTGAAATAGTTGACAAGGCTTGCCTTGGGATTCTTGGGAAAGCTAAAGTGCAGGCAAGTAGATATTGGGCGGAAGGATGGATTCTTTACCATAGACCAGGAAGTACAGTGAGGTATTCAGAGAGGGCTTGGGTGTTACACAGTCAACCCATAATGCATTTGTCAGGGTGGTATGTAGTTGCGTTGCTAAGAGGAAACAGTCTTTTTGATTAAGTAGATGAGGTTTTTATTCTTGGATTCTGCTAGACCATTTCCTTGTAGTTTATAATTAGATGAGTGTTTCAGCACAATACCATTCTATAATGCAAAATCATAAAGTTTCAAAGATGAAAATTACATTGCATTATAAAAAAAAAGTGATACTAGAACGCCGAATCATGAGATGATGTTCTTTCAGAGGAAGCTGATGAACTCCTGGTCATTCACTTGTTTGAGCAGAACTGCTTCTATCCACCACGTGAAGTAATTAGTTGTTGTTAGAATGTAGCAGTGTTGCTTTAACAAATGTGGAAAAATTTCCCCAATGATATCTAGACCCCACTATTGGAATGGTTCGGTCAACGCAACAGGGTGCAGTGGGGCTGCTGATCTTCATGTCCTGTCAGCGCATCGCTAAAAAACCGAGAACATGCGGGCATAAGCATGTGCATCCTTGAATAAAGTGGGCCGGTAGAAACTGACCTGCATAACTTTGTGCACAGTGGTGTTTCCCGCAAAGTGACCATCGGTAGGTTCGTCATGCAGATCTTGTAGTACCTTCTCTGGTTCATGTGCCTCAGGCACCTAAGAAAAACTTTGCTACTATGCTTCCTATAAAGCACTCCGTGCACCGACTGATATGCGAAGGCTTTGAGGCACAATGCCCTCTTCTTTCCAATAGAAAAATGAGAGGGTATAGTTTCATGCTCGAGGTACTAGCACACATTTGCATACCAAGAGGTTCCATATTTAGTGGGTGTTGGTCACCTTATATCATACATATCAATTTATTGCTCCCAACCAGCGAGCTCTTCTTCACTATCTAGTGTGTGGACTGCTTCAGCTGCAAGTCTACATAGCCCATGTCCTTTGATCGTGTGAACTAGATTGATTTCAAGATCATACTCTTGCAAGCTTGTCATCCAATTCACATGTCGTTCACCCAGTTCTTGTTGTACAAGCAACGTGTGGACTGCTGGGTGAGGGACGAAGACTGTGCAGTGGTTCTTCAGCAAGTAGGGCCTAAAGTGTTTCACCACCTTGTAAACTACATATGCTTACTTTTCAATGGCAAGGAAGTTGAGTTCTGGTCCCTGCATGCTTGCGCTCAAGAAGGAGATTGGGCATTCATCATTCGTTTCATCCTTCTGAGTGAGTACTGCAGCGAGTGAATTATCAGAGGTCAATGTGTATAGCAGGAAATACTTCTTTAAGTCTGTGTTGTAGAGTGCAGGCGCTTTTGCAATAGCCTGCCTAATCCGGGTGAATACATACTTTTCCTTCTTTCCCCAGTTGTAGACTGCATATTAATTGATCATGTCCTACACAGTCTTGACTATCTGCACATAATTCGAGATGAACTTCTGGAGGAAGTTTATCTTGCCCAAGAAGGACTGCATAGCTTTCTTTTCAACTGGGTAAGGAATCTGTGTAATAGTATGATCTTGGTCTGGGTCCACCTTGATCCCTCTTTTGGAAACAATGTGTCTGAGAAGATTCCCCTCAGACATTGTGAATACTCTCTTTTTGGGATTCAAGGAAATCTCGTATCTCTGACATTGCTCAAATATTTTCTTCAAATGGTGTATGTGTTCCTCTCATCTTTTTGAGAACACAATCTCGTCGTCAAGGTATACCACTACACTCTTTCCGATGAGTGTTCGAAAAGCTATGTCCATGGTGCGCTGAAAGATTGCGCCTACATTTACAAGCCCAAACGACATCCATCTATAAGTGAATGTACCCCACTTGGTATGAAATGTAGTCTTAAGTTTGTCAGGTTCTACTACCAGAACCTAACTGTATCCTGAAAAATTGTCGAGAAGAGAAAACATCGCTACCCCATATATTGTTTGTATAATGTGGTCCATGGACGACATGGGGTTGTTTTCTTTACCTGGCTCGTGGTTCATGTTCCAGAAGTCAACACACAAGCATATTTCCCCAGACTTCTTGCATACAAGAACAACATTTGAAACCCACGTGGAATGACAAACTTTGTATATGATCAATGCATCCAACAACTTAGTGAGCTCTTTCTGTATGAGGGGTTCAAGTGACAGATGGAATTTCTTCAGCTTCTGCTGATATGGCTTGACCCCTTCTTTGATTGGAATAACGTGTTAGATGATTCGCGTGTCATAGGTTTTCAGATCATCATATGTCCATGTGAACACATCTCAGTGTTGTTTGAACAAGCAGACAAAGGCTTGCCACTCTTCTTGTGTGCAACATGTACCAAGATTGACAAGCTTCAGATCTTGTTATGTTCCTAGGTTGATCAGTTTGTGCATCATGGTGGAAAAATGGGTCTTGTTGTTCTTGGGCCCCTTAAAACATTCTTGCAAGTCATAAAACTTTTCTAATGTTTCCACACTCTGTTTGATATGGTGGCCTTTCATGTTACCGTCTTTTTCTTGCAGAGAGTGCTCATGCTTGTCATCATCTATCGCTGCATCTTTGAAAACACCAGTGTTGTCCATGAAATGCAGTATCTATTAATCATCATTAAACATGAGTAAATTAGTTATGTGATCCAGGATAGATGGTTTGTACAAAATTTCAATAGTAAATCTATCCCTAATCGGTGGCATTCTTGAAGCTACATTTGCCAGAGCATTAGTAGCTGCATTACACGTATGTGGTACAACAATGATGTTAAATGCTTGGAAGTTAGATATTAGCGCCATACATCTTGCTGGTAACTTTTGAGATGTAGTGACAAACA
The DNA here is from genome assembly GCA_000404065.3 of Pinus taeda. NCBI lineage: Eukaryota > Viridiplantae > Streptophyta > Pinopsida > Pinales > Pinaceae > Pinus > Pinus taeda. The sequence goes on along the minus strand of APFE031393608.1, from coordinate 79,019 downwards.
ATGAATGGTGTTACATACCTGCCATACCACTATCTCTGAATCACCTACCACTTTGAGCACAACCACATTGAGGTTGATGGCTTTCTACAAGCCCAACATGAGTGCTTCATACTCAGAAACATTTTTTGTGCACTTGAACTCCAAGCGACTTGAAACCATATGCTTCATGTTGTATGGGTCGATCAAGACACACCTAGCAACTGAGCCATCCTGTGTCTTTGATCCATCAAAGTACAAGGTCCACCAACTTGTCTGTACATGGACCACTTGATGTGATAGTAATACTGCCACTACTATTGCTATTGTTACTGCTACTATTGGTACAATGCAATGTACATGTTTCATTACCATCAATTGGGAAAGGAAGAAGTCTCAACTGCATGTCTGGTGGGATTGGGGCTGGCCGTGTAGGATAACACTCCAATGTTGTTTCCAAGAGGCAGTTGCCAAACATGAGTTCTACGGAGGCCAATGGTTCATTCTCGCCATTAAGGGGAGTGAAATTGTGCTTCATATACCTCTTGGAGACTACCCAGATTTGGTTTTATTTTCCCTTGTACGTAAACCACATGTGTGACCAATCTATAGCAAAATATTCATGCAACTTACTGGACTAGTCTCTGCTAAGTAGTAGATCGTATGCTTCTGGTATGTCCACAACAACTATGTTGATGCATTGGTGGACTCGACCATCATGAGATAGTCGAATGATAATGTCTCGTAGTTCACCAATGGTTGGTATCAATGATCGATCAAGTTGGATGATCTGCAGGGATGTCTCTCTCCATTGTGCATTGATCCTTTTCGCAATGGAGAGTGGGATGATGTTGGCTACCGCGTGAGAATCAACCAAGAAGTTGTGAACATTGCAGTTAAAAATTTCAAATGATAGGAGGAATGGAGGGAAACTTGAGTTTACTTCTTCCATATGGAGTGTGTTGAGCATAGTAGAAAGTGATTTGTGAGGTGCGCTTTCTCCCTTGCCAGTAGAGGTCGTGCTGTCCATTGTTATTTGTCCCAATGTGCACAGCAAGATGTCTCGCTGACTCTAGATTTTGGATAACTCAAATAAGATGATGTTCGCTCAAGTTTTCTTCATGTTATCTACAATTTTGTAGTCCAGAGGTGGAAGACTAACCGAGGTGTCCAGGGTAGAACTGATGTTCGTGTTGTCTAGTTGAGTGTTTTTCAATTTGCTACTCATGGAGGTACTCTTGTCTGCCATTGTCTTCTCGTACTTGTTCTGTGTATCTACTTTGGGGCGGCTGGTGGATCAGCCTTCCTCAACAACAATCTCATCTTTTCTTGTGCTTCCCTAAGTGTAAGGGGAGCCCATTTACTTCTAAGGTTGTAATGGTGATTTTTCCTTGGGGGTTGCTTCTCAGTGTTTGTTTTTGGCATTGCTCACGAGCATTGATATGCGTTCACCACATTCCCATAACTTAATGCTTCATTAGGTGCAACATCTTCATCATTATCTCTGTCATCTGGCTGCTCTTGCATGTTGTTTTCTGCATCAAATGTATGGCTTCATACCGAGTTTGCGACTCGCTTCCATTCTAAACAAAAGTTCTCGGGGTGATGTTCTTCATGGAACAAAAAGAACTTGGGATTTGTACACTATTCAATGTTGAACATAGAGCTATGCATAGTTTTTGAGCAAACTGATTAATCCCTAATGAGTTGCTTCCCTGTCTGTGTTTGGCGGATGGATGCTTGTGGATGTGTCCGTTTTCCATTGTTTAAGCTTGGAAACTTATGTTGTCAAGTTCTTGACGAGGCGAGTGAGGGTTTCAATATAATTTGCTTCCTTATCTCTACCCTTGCTCGCCATTGCTTGGGACTTCCTTCTCATGTCTTTCAAGTCCTTTGTTGGTTCATCATCCTTGATGACTCCAATTGTGTGCAGGTATTTTTCAATAGAAATAGCCTCTTCGCAGTTTTCCAAGAGTGTTGGTTTTGCAGCTCGCTTAATGAATTGTGCAATGTTGGTCGACAGTGCAGACATGTAGTAATCAACATCGATGGAGTCATGAGGTTTGGTGTCCACTGTAAATTTGTTCAATATGAGTGTAACCCCCTGATTGAAGTCTTTTACCTTTTCTTTCCCCTCCATCTTCAGGCTTCCCAATTCTTTGAGTAACGTAGCTGAGGTCTTGTCATCAAAAAAAATTTCAAGGAACATGCGTTTGAATGCACCCTAGTTCTATATGGATTTTGGTGGAAGGCTACAATACCATGGAGCTACATGACGGTCCAAGGTACATGGAAAAAATATACAAGTTACGTCATCATGTCGTACCTCAAGGGTCTGCAGTTGCAGGTAGAAGTTGTCCAAATGTTCTTCTGCCTTCAATGTGCTGTCAGGGTTGAACTTGATGTTCATTCTCTCCACTCGTTTCAGCATCTTGTGCAAAATAGATGGGAGAGACAATGGTCCCTGAGTCATCCATTCCTAATTTGGGTCAACCATCTCTTCTTCTTCTTCGTCCTCCTCCTCTCTTTCAGAGTTTGACCATTCCGACTCTGAGTCTGTTGGTTCATCTCTGCCTCTGCCTCCTCCCCTGCCTTCCCCTCTATCTCCTGTACTAAAATCTGATCCCAAGATCACAAGGGTGTCTCATTCACCTTATTAGAATACTGAAGATTCCTCTCCATTAGCTTCTACCAGACCTTCAAGTGTGGAAAGGACTACTTCTTCCACTAAAAATACAACAACCTTTGTAGGAGTGGCTTTTGTCTTCCTTGATGCGTATGGAAGATGTTGTATGCATGGGATCAGTCCAGCTACGTTCTTGAACTGGTGATTGATGGGATGAATGGAGTGAAGGTGATGATACACAATCTCGAGTTTTGTCTTGGGAGGTGAGAAGTAACCAACTGTAGAGTCACGCGTAGGTGAGAGGGAATGCGAGTTACTACCTTGACTAGATGGTTGATGAGTGAGTGTGAGTGGACATTCAACCATATACAATTGTCTGCTTTCCTTTTAGTGCTAGAAATGTTGACAGTGCTAGACCCACCAACATTGAGGGGATCACCCCAGTATGAAGTCCCAACTAGACCTCACACCATTTGGTGTGGGAGTCCCATCTGGTATGATGTCATGGTTACCATCATCTTAAATATTTGCCTCAACTCTTTCTTGTCAGCATAAAAGAGTGGTATGATTTGTCTTTTGAGAAGTGAGGTTCATGTGCCTGGTGACTGTAAGTGTCCCTTCTATCAATGGTTCTTTCACTGTAGAGAGAGAGGGTGGGAGTGAGTCCCAAGTCAGATGGGAGAATTCCCAACTCTGCTAGGAGCACACAACACAACAGGAGGTGCACAACTTCCGTGAAATAGTCCACATGGATGTGGTAGTCACAACAAACAAGGGAACATAAAACGTATAAAACTCATCGGATTAGTCTGCACGATTACAACGACTGTTGTAGAAAGTTTTATGTGAAATGTCTATTTGATGTCCGGGGGAGTAGTCTACAGGGGCGAGACAACGTTAACAACATTTACAACACATTTTCATTAACAGATATGTATTACAACAAGTAAATTAATTCAAGTGTTAAACACAGGTTAAAGCAACATGCATTACAAGTGTTAAAGATTAGTCTTACAACAATTACAATACATGTGTGAAAACGTGCTGGCCTATGAGCAAGCTTCTGAATTAAGTGAAAGTTCCAAGACACATCGTTACACCATACATCACTAACCCCACGTGCGGGGCATTAGAGCCACTACTTACTCCTCAAAGAAAAGATTACAGACTCTCAAGGCCATGTGGGAGGAGCTAAGGTGAAAAGTCCTTTGCATGTACAAATGAGGGGGTATTTGTAGCCAAGCGTGAAACTGACTCTTGTTGTTGTTCAAATACCCTCATGATTGTCTGACTTCGATGAATTTTCGACTTTACATGACTCTTCATAAAACAAGTGGGTCTCTTGGACTTCCACGTTACATTACATTGATTGAACATATGGACCACAATAGAGATGTGGACGACATGACTCAAGACACGAATTAACATGACAGTGCTAGTACATTCTTGTTATTACTGGTATGCATGTTGAGCTACAGTGTTGTTGGTTGATGGATGTCCTCATAGTGTGTCACAGCTTCACCTCCGCATAACAAAGTGTGCAGAGTCTTCGACGGTTATTCATTTGCTTGATGTTTCATTCACACATTGCTCCTTTATTATATGTTGGTAAGCTTGAAAGGTTCATCCATTCACGAAAATACTAAGAGGGGGGGGTGAATCAGTATTATCACATTAATAAAAAATTTTCATTTCCAAACTCTGATTCATATATGCTACTTCCACAACTTCTTATGATGAGTGCATTAGAACATTATCAACCATATTATCAGTTAACAGATGCAGTAACATAGAATAGATCATCACACATAAGGCACACACATGAACACCATGATATAAGGTGGAAACCCAATGCGGGAGAAAACCACCTGCTGCAAGTAATCTCAATCTTCTTCTTAATAAGAAATCCTTTTACAATATTTGTACTGGTGCAGTCTTATACCAGTACGGGAGCTACAACCCCCTTTGCTCTTGTACTAGCCGATCCATTTACTAGTACGCAGGCTGCTACCTGCTATAATGCTCCAAAGATTCCCCTTTGCTTTTGTACTAGCTTAAGTACTAGTACGTAGGCGCCGGCCTACAATCTTCTCTCCTCTAGGTACCACGTTTCATCAATTTTCATACTGGATAAACTGAAGCACTACACATAATCTGAAAGGTCACGTTTCATCCAATTTTCATACTGGATCCATAAACATCAAATGATCATCAAGTACCAGTAAGTCACCTAGATAACCAGATCTCCTGTGGTGCCTCTTGTGGCACCTCCTGCGGCGTCTCCTGCGGTGCTTCCTGCGGCGCCTCCTGCGGCGATTCCTGCGGCGACTTCCTACGCCTCCTGCGGCGACTTCCTGCGGCACCTCCTGCGGCGACTTCCTGCGGCGACTCCTGCGGCGCCTCCTGCAGTGAATCCTGCGGCGCCTCCTGCGGCGCCTCCTGCGGCGACTCCTGTGGCGCCTCCTGCGGCGACTCCTGCGGCGACTTCCTGCGGCGCCTCCTGTGGCGACTCCTGCGGCGACTTCCTGCAGCGCCTCCTGCGGCGACTTCCTGCGGCGCCTCCTGCGGTGACTCCTGTAG